>PVLC010015918.1:0-36222 GCA_004027655.1 Graphiurus murinus
TAACAGAGGTGTTATTTATTCCTTTTGTGATTACCCTTGAATATGTGACACACATCCTTTGTCATCAAAAGAAACAGTTTTTATATTCCAGTGAGAACACAAGAAAGGTTTAATTACTACCCATGGCATCTGCTTATTTGAGTCATCTTATGAATAATCACGTAGACCAACATATCCAGATGGCCAGGCTCTCTTCTTTTCCCTGCCTTTCTCTTCCTTTTTCATGATCAAAGACATTTTATTTTATATCTAAACAAAGTCACTTAGTGAAAGATGAATGGAGACATAGCTCCAAATGTATAAGTTAATATGGAAAAATAAATTTCAATAACAGAATATACAATATACATGCAGATCAATAAGTGAATATTTGCCTCAATCCAGTATGTGATCCTGGATAATTTAGTAGCTTTTTATTTTAGAGAAAACCACCCAAAACTGCCACAAAATAGAAAACCCACGGGTCAGAAATAGGAGAAATCTGGTCAAGATATAAAATTATAGCCGATGAGACGTAATTTGCAGATGGCTCCTCTTTTGGGACTCAAAGACCCACAATAGATACAAAGCTATTAATTATTCATGTTGTGACAAGAGAAACTTATCTTGAGCAGTTTTCTAAATAGTGCACAGTACAATATCCTTTATTAAGAACCCTTCTCAACTGGAGGAGGGTTTCTTTGTTTAATACATTTAGGATGCATTTTCTACATATATCACCCACATTTTCATCATAAGGCCCAGAAATTTTACAGCAATTGGCTTAAATTTTCTCAAAATAGGGCCCTCACCTCTTTGATCTTGAAATGATTTTAGTTGTTGTTGTTGTTACCAAAGTCTTGCAAAATGGCAGCTCCTTGGGGCTCACTTGGGAAAGATGGCATTACATGAACTGCCTTACTTCCACAAACCCCTAAGATGTCCTTTTCTGTCATGATACAATTTTAGTCCTATCCTTTACAACTGTGTTTGCCTCCTATGGATGACCATTCTGCTTTCTAGACCAGTCATAGGGCTGTGAACATCAAGAAATTTGCCCAAATGGTCTTGGAGAATCAGCCTCACTTCCAGCTAGGGACATGTTTTATAGCTTCCAAAGTAATAAAGTGGCCTATTTTCAGTGCAGCACTAGTAAGAGCAGTTGCCTCTCACACAGGCTAAAGATTAACAACAAGACTTCGGCGGATTTATAGAGCAGGTTATTTCACCCTGAAAATAAGGTGTTACTAATTCTCTTTTTCTTGCTTTAATAGACTGACAGCTTCTAGGCTCCAGGGAGCTTCGTGAGACAAATAACTCTTCAAACAACCGCCCTGGGAATGGGAGAGCTCAGAGGTGACTCTGCTCTCTCTGTGACCTATCACTGGTTACTGCTGTAAAGGGACTGCAGTAAAAACACGAGCTATCACATAGCTCTCCTAAGTATGCACAATAAATATCAAGTCTCCATCCCAGAGGAACTCGTGACCAGAGTGGGAGACTGGACTATTCACCCCTCAGACACTCAGCCTCACTTAGGATACTCTCCTGGGATTATTCATAGTCTCTGACAATCAGTCTCCACATCAGAACCAGTCCACAGTGACAGAGTCCACTTGAAGCACATAATCTCTTCTTTCTCACCATTAGGTGGGGCCACAGGTGATATCAATACCCTGTAACATAAGAAATAAGCCCAAGAGCCATTCCCAACCTTCATGAGAACTGAAAAATTGTCCAAGTTGCTTCCACCTGATGTTGTTGTTGTTGTTTTTCCTTCCACTAGCCTTGTTTTCCTTTTCACCTCCTTTCCTCCCTCCCCACCCCCTTTGTCTCCTTCAATCAGAATCAGATTTGCATAATTGTTTATCAGTTCTTTCAAGTTCTCCCAACACCCTTCCCATTTTCTTTCCAAAATATTTCACCTAATTCATTTCTTTTTTTTTGAGGGAGACTGAAAAACTTTAATGAAGGACCAGTAAATAGTAAGAACAACTTCAAGCAATCCAATGCACATGTAAATGGAATCCCTGTCCTTTGGGAAGGAGAGTAGAGCTCAGAGGTAGAATGCTCCTGGGTTCAATCTCCAGCACCTAATTCATTTCTTTCACATTTTCTCCCATTTTAGCATCTTCTTTCAGAAAACCTCAATGAACACATGATTGAATCTTATGGTAAATTTAAAGACAGTTAATATCTTTAGTTCTACCTTTAATTATCTTCTTAGTATTCCATATGTCAATTAGGTTTTTTTTTAAAGGTATATTTGTCCTAAAGGGTAATGTTGCATATGCATTTTAGATGTCAAAGAAACCATTTACATGGTGGGAGTCATGGCACACACCTGTAATCCCAGTACTTGAAAGACTGAGATAGGAGGGTCACAGGTTCGAGACCAACCTCTGAAACTTAGTGAGACTCTCAGCAACCTAATGAGACACTGTTTCAAAACAAACAAGCAAAAAGTTAAAGAAAAGGGAGGGGGGCTGAGGTTACAGCTTGGAGGCAATGGATTCAATCCCCAGTACGACAAAATTTTTAAAAAAAATTACAGTTGAAGTAACTTTTTTCTACAGGAAAAAGGAAGAAAGGAAGTGGAGAAGGGAAAAAAGAGACACATCATTTATTGAGTGCTCACTATATTTCAGGCATAGTGTTGTGATATATCAATTTACTTAAGCATGTGAGTTTCAGAAAGTTTAAGCATCATATGAGTTACCTACCTAAAGATGACAGAGGTAAATAATACCAAAAATTTTAATCGTAGTTTTTTGAGACTTGTGTTTATTTTTATACATCATTAATATTCTAGGAAAAACACATTACTCTCTACTGAATTTTAGAGATATTTTCCAGCTATATCTGAACTTAATTATATGAGCACACAGACAGACAGACACACACACACACACACACACACACACACACACACACACCTATGTTTGCAAATACAAAAACACCTGCAGATTATTAAGGGATAATAGGTACATAAGTGTATGCATGTACTCATATAAATACTTGGGTTGATACAGACATGGGTGCATGAGCACACTCACAGATTCTGCATGCTTTTGTAGCATGCAGAGATTAATATGTTTAAAACTATCCCACATATCATAATCAAGGTCTTTTGTAACAATGAAAAAAATCTGTTCTTAAATAAGGATTTTAAAATACAGATGGTTGAAGGTGTCAATGAAGATGAAGCACCAATAACGTCCAGTGGGATTCTGATCTATATCTAAGCTCCATTCAGTTCCACTAGTGCCATTAGATGTGAGAGTTAAGAATAGATCAGTTGTCTGCAACTAGCAGAGGAAACCAATAGCTCACCATAGGAAATCGACATTCCCTTATTAAGTCTTGTCAAACCTGTTCCTGTCCCTGATAATGCAACTAGGCTTATTAGCAATAAGCAGATTGGATCACTCAATAATTTTATAAGGAAAAACCAAAAGACATTTGCTTTCATAAATGTCTCTATTTGTGAACTTTTCTATATACAAGTATAAGAAGGTAGCATTGGACTGAATAATAGTGACTCCCATGTATCATAGCTCTGTTTCAGATGCTTTGCATGTATTCTCCTTTATTTTTCTTTTCTTATATATGTATCCTTTTATTGGTGCATTGTAGTCTCACATCATAATGTAGTTCAGAGTGACCACAGGAGGTCCAAAGTCACATTGTGAATAAGTGGTTAGACCTAGGTCTCTCTCTCAAAGTCTATGTAAATTACAAAATTTGTCTCTGAAGTTCTGACACCTCTTCATTGCTCTCTTACCCACTGTTGACACTATCTCCAAACTCCATTCTTCTTACTTATCATCAATGACTCTTTCTAACATACACACACACACACACACACACACACACACACACACACACATATGCATGGAAACACTGAGTCCCATTCCTTTTATCATGGTATGCACGACTGTCCCACACTCCCAAGAGTCATCCACCTTTCCCTATGAATGAAGAACCAGACTCCCTGTACTTCTCCTCCTAAATGATAGTATCTATCACAACAATAATAGCAGCAGTTCAACACTTCAGGCTGCCTTGGTTGGTGTCGGTTCCCTGAACCAATGACTCGCAGCTATGTCTGAGATCCTCCAAGGCTGAACGACTCCCCTTCTCTAGCCTGTGAGAAAACAGGGCCCACCTTTGTCCTTCCCCAAGTATTGCCAGCCTGAGTGTGATATATTTCGGACTCAGATTCATACAATGTTTTTTGTTTTTTTGTTTTTTTGTTTTTTTTTGTGATACTGGGGATTGAACTCAGGGGCATTCTACCTCCGAGCTATACCCCCAGCCCTATTTTTTATTCTTTATTTTGAAACCGGGTCTCACTAAGTTGCGGAGTGCCTCACTAGGTAGCTGAGGCTGGCCGCGAACCCGGATCCTCCGGTCTCAGCCTCCCGAATGCTGGGATTACAAGCGTGCGCCACCACGCCCGGCTCTCATACAATGTTTTTATCCAGGAAATAATATTTTTGCAATAACACAAATGCTAAACTATTTCCTATTCAACCATAAAAATGACTTATGGGAGGCGGACCAAGTTTGGCAAGACAACTCCATTGCTAAAGGGAGTGATCTCTATCTAAGATAAAGAAAGAAAGCAGAGTGTATAGTCAGTATTCTATACCTAAGGGCGGCAGGCACAACTTCAGGGTATTTATCAGAGGAGGATTTAATACAGAAGAAAAGGAAAAGAAAATGACTACTTGGGCAACTGCTATTTAGACAGCCATTGAATAGCTAATTTTACTTTATCCTTAAAATTATTCATTCATTCATTCTTCAATTGTCTTCCAGGTACAGGAAATTTCATTGAGAAAGAGACAAAAAGATCCCAGACTCCTGGAACTTGTATATGGTAGTGGGGAGGAAGGAAATAAATAGTAAGTAAATAATCAGGATTATTTCAAAAGCAATGAATTTCATAAAAACAGTGCAATAGATGCTGTGCTATGGTGATGCTATGCCAGGCATTCCTTTTTTTCCTGCTGGTCAAGGCAAGCACTTCTGAGAGGCGCATTAGTGTTTTCTTGACTATTGAAGGGCTGGCAGCCTTCCTGTGAGGATCTGGACGAAGAATGTTCCTGATGGAAAGTTCAGGAAAGGAGAGGGGCTGGCCATGAGAATGGCAAAATACCACTGAGCTAGATGCTTGGGCAGAAGAGGAATTAGAATTGTATTCTAATCTAAATGTGATGAAACCCCATTGGAAGATTTCACAGGGAGAGCGGGAGTGTTGTGTTATGTATTAGGATGCATTAATATCTGCCCAGCAATTATACAGGAATCTGTTGCAGGAGGCAAGCCACTGTATACATAATGAAGCTTGTTTAGAAGACAAGTGGTGTCTCAAAATCACACAGATTTTAGACAGTAGAGCAAAGACTTTATCCAGGAATGTCCTGACTCCCCAGGTCAGGGAGATATTCCCTTTTTGGAATCTTTGTCCAGTGCATCAAGTTGCTGCAACCTTAACCTATCTACCCATGTGATGAGCTGACTTCTTGTTCTATTGCAGATATTGGTCAAAGTTTACAAAGGTTTTTTTGAGGGGGTTGGCTTTATTTCTTTGCTGACATATAAGAGTTATTATGAAGTCCTGTTAATGTACTTGTCTTGCTGCAAAATATTTCATTCCTATTTAGCGACTAATGCCTATTAGATACCGTTGTCAGCTGACTTCACATATAACCAAATTCTGTTATTGTCTTAACATTCTTAGGGTATATCTTAAAGCTGAGAATGAGATTGGACATGCCACTCTGCTCATGTGCACATCTGAAATGTTTCATTTATGTGAGTTGATTTAAGGGGGAAAGGATTTTGAATCTTTTGAAGAGGTTGTATGCTAATGGATGCAAATTTTTAAATAAGTGGCACACTCAACTTCTTGTTACAACAGATTAGCCTGTAGTGCACCAATCTACCAAGAACAAGGACAAATGCTGGATAAAATGCAAAGCACATCTGTCTGAAAACATTATAGAGCTACAAAGACAGCTGGAAGTTAAAAGACCAAGATCCCAGAAGAAAAGCACAGAAATGTGATCACAACTGTCAGAGTCATTCTTTCCTTTGAGGCATTCGTTGAAATAACATCAATCTTAAACTCACTACTCCAGAGAAGAGAAAAAGGGAAAATACTTTCCAATTCATTTTGTAATCTTAATATCAGTGTAACAGGGACTTAGAGAGATTGCCTTTGCTAAAAGCAGTGAATCTTAGACCTGTGGACACCCTCTGGGCAACTAGCAGGAAAAAGCTTGGCATCTCTGCCTTCATTTTGTCTGTCTCCTTAATTATTTTAAACCTTGGGTCAAATCCCTGCTCAGCCTTTCATGTAGGCACGTTAATAATTTAAGGAGTGTTCAACTAAAAACTGGCAATACAAGGTTTGTTGGCTCTAAATTTACCCAACCTATCTTGTTCCCCTTTAGTACTGAGAAAAGATTTGCAGGGATATTGCACTGCTGGCTTTGACCTTTGGGGTGGTTCCTAAAAGTCTTTATTCATTGCCGCCTTTAAGATCACAGATCTGACAGGAAAACATTATGAGCAACAAGTGAAAATCACCCCCAACATGATAAGAACTTCTGCAGAGCTACCTGGCAGAACCAGAACTGAAATCATGATCGGTCAGATCCCTGTTTGATCAAAGCTATTTAATGTGCGTACTTCTCACCCACCTGCTGTCCTATTCTTTCTCTATTTGAAACTGAAGCTCCTGACAAATGAGATGCTGTATCTCACTCTGCCTTCTCATTGTGGCCATACTGACTAAAGTTCCTTTCCTTCTTTTCACCATTACCTTTTCTGCTTAATTTTTTGGGCAAGTAGCTGGACCTGATTTGTTGGGACCTTTGTAGGCAGAACTCCAGGAGCATTAGGATCTCACAAGGTTATTACAAGGAAAAAAATCCAAACATTCTATCTCATAAATACAAGCATGAAAAAAATCAGAGCCGGGCGTGGTGGCGCACGCTTGTAATCCCAGCATTCGGGAGGCTGAGACCGGAGGATCCGGATTCGCAGCCAACCTCAGCTACCTAGTGAGCCACTCCGCAACTTAGTGAGACTCGGTTTCAAAGTAAAGAATAAAAAATAGGGCTGGGGGTGTAGCTCGGAGGTAGAATGCCCCTGAGTTCAATCCCCAGTACCGCAAAAAAAAAAAAAAAAAAAAATCAGAAAAAGTAGTAAGTAAAAATTGTAGCACACAGCCAGGCGTGGTGGCACACGCTTGCAATCCCAGCATTTGGGAGGCTGAGACCAGAGTATCCGGGTTCGCAGCCAACCTCAGCTACCTGGTGAGACACTCCACAACTTAGTGAGACCCTGTTTCAAAATAAAGAATAAAAAATAGAGCTGGGGGTGTAGCTCGGAGGTAGAACGCCCCTGAGTTCAATTCCCAGTACCGCAAAAAAAATAAATAAATAAATAAAATTGTAGCACACACAAAAATAAAACATTATACCAATACTACAAGGTTGATTTAAGTTGAAAATTAGTCAGATGTTTCATTTGATCACTTTTTAAAAATTATTGGTGCAAGCCGGGTGTGGTGGCACACGCTTGTAATCCCAGCATTCGGGAGGCTGAGACTGGAGGATCTGTGTTCCCGGCCAGCCTCAGCTACCTAGTGAGGCACTCTGCAACTTAGTGAGACTCTGTTTCAAAATAAAGAATAAAAAAATAGGGCTGGGGGTATAGCTTGGAGGTAGAATGCTCCTGAGTTCAATCCCCGGTACCGCAAAAAAAAAAAAAAAAAAAAAAAAAAGAATGAATCTGGGAATAGAAGTCAGAAGCATGTTTGTCTTTAGGGAGTAGATACTGGAAGGACTCACCAGGTAGACCCCAAGGATGTTAGTAATACTCTCTTCCCTGCTTATTAGTCATTAATTACATATGAGTGTTCCTCTGATAAAAATCCATCAAAGTGTTCACTAATGATGAGTGTTTATTTGCGTGTCTGTTGGGGCTTGGCCTCAACTTGCCTTGATGTTCTCTATATTCTAAAACCGAAACTGAAGAAGGAGGCATTTTCTTAGAAAGGCGCATTTTGTAGTGGATGGAAAGAGAGTAGTTGTGATTGCATAACACATCAAAAGTCCCCTGCTCAGGAGAGGAAAGGACCATGTTCATTTACATTATGACCAAATCAAGTCATATGGTCAACAGGCCAGCAAGTATAACTAAGTATAATCGTTCCACTGGGATAGAGCTTGTACTGAAGGGGAGAATATATTTCCAAGAAATACTATAATTTTCCTCCCATGATTCTCTTTTTGACAGAGTAATTCCACACACTTAAGTAGCAAACTGTTCCTTTCAGAATAAATTTAAAGCTTTCAATGGAAACAATGTTAAAAAAAAATGTTTTTGAAGAATTACCTAAAATTTCCAAAGAAATCATGTGTAATTGATTCCAAATAAAACTATCTGTGAGTTTCCTCAGTAAGATTTTTCTTCCACAAGAAGTTTTTACAAGCTTTACAAAAGCCCAAATAATTAGTGCTTATCATCTATCTACAAAAGCTGAGTAATTAATCATACTAAATTTCAACTCTGGAGCTGTTTTGGAATTTATTTTTATTCTGACACCAGAGATGCTATTTCTCTAACTATTGTAGAAATTTGTTATTTGGACAGTATACCATTTATAGTGAAATAACCAAACCAAGCAATAGAAAAAGGCTCCAAAAGTAATATGCACAAATATAACATTTCAAATGCAAATAGTTCACATTAGAATACTTATAGATGAGCCCTCATAAATCTGTATACGGTTGATTTTCATATATATATATATATATATATGTGTATGTGTGTGTGTGTGGTACTGGGGATTGAACCCAATGATATTTTACCTCCGAGTTACACCCTCAGCCCTATTTTTTATTTTTTATTACGAAACAGGGTCTCACTAAGTTGCAGAGGGCCTCATTAAGTAGCTGGGGTTGGCCACAAACGTGCGATCCTTCTATCTCAGCCTCCTAAGTACCGGGATTACAACTGTGTGCTATCATGCTCGGCTCAGTTTTTATTGTATTTCTAATAAATAAATAAAATAGTATTTCCATCCTGTGAATATACCCAAAATTACTTTGCATATTACTAGTACTGTAAGAAATAGTTCTTTGAATTTGTGCACAAATGTGTTTTTTAGATAATGTGGGGGCCAGGACGTGCCAAGCAGCCTACTACGGTCTTTTTTATACATATTCTCAGTTTTCTCACCACTAGTAAAATTAAAGCTTCTTTTTCATAGATAGTACTGTTGTCATCACCTGAATATCACCCCCAACACTGATATAAAATAGTTATTATCATTCATATGTTACAGTTAACAGCAGAGGCCCAAAGAACTACCCAAGTTCACACAGGCAATGACACAAAGCCCATGATCTTTCTGATAAACCACCTTTCCCCCTTCACTCGTCCATTCTTTACTAAAATTTGTAAGTTCCAAAGAATTATTTCAGTGCCAATAAATTATAATAATGCAAACAGAAGGCACTACTCCATGTATATTGAGTATCATCTCACTTTTATTTTTAATATACCTTGCCTCATCTATATTTCCTTCTGAGCAGTGAAAGGAAACTTGTAAGTAAACTCTTCTGGAAATGGTTCTAGTGAACATTGTGAATTACAAATAAAGTTTTATAGTTTCATTGATATGCAATTACTCATTGATTATTGCTAAAGTAGAAAATAAGTGGAAAGAAAATCACAGTAGTGAAAGGCTACAGGGCTGTGATGTGTGCAAGTGTGTGTGTGTGTGTATGTGTGTGTGTGTGCGAGCGCATGGGTATGTGTGTATTTAACTGTGCTATATGCATATGCATACAGCCTCACAGATAAATCTGGAATAAAGGTCCTAGAGTACACAAATAGGAGGACTAGTAGTTAATGCACTTTTAAAAAAAATCATAATAGCTGTTTGTCATTATTTATTGTGATTTAAATCAAAGAGAAGATCAAGGGACAATGGGAGTTAGAACAGCCTAGAGCTTTCTTTAATTGAACTTTTGTGAGCAGAGTTTAAAAGCAAAAAAGGTATCCTATAGGCTTCTGACTTGATAACTTGGGCTTTATTCCTTAACGAATATTCATTAAAAATTCAGTGTTATCATGTTTTCAATTGGTTTCTGGAGCCTTGTCAAGGAGTAAGAAGAGGACAGGGAAAAATGAACTAATCAAATGATTACTTGCAAGCAGAACTGCACAGAAGTTGGTTCACAGCTGATCTGGATCTTTCACTTTGATTTTTACCATTGCATATTCCACGGTGTGTCTGTCTCTACACAGACTCTTGAGACATCTCTATGCTTCTTTGTCATATATTTCTAAGGAGTGGTACATCATTTGTGGATATGATGTCAGCCTTTTCAGTCTGAGAACCATATAAAGTTTAGAGAGAAGGGATCAAATGTATGCTTATTTATTTTTTACCAATGAGAGAACACAGCACTTAGATGTCTGGATGGCACTTTAAAATATGTAGAAGTTACACAAAAGAGTCATCTCTCAGTGATATGTAAATGCAATTATTTAACCAGAGCAACAATGGCTGTTGTTTTATTAAAAGAGTTCCATTTTTCAAGTCAGTATTTTCATTTCAATTTATACAAAGATCATTTCCATTGTGGACCCTTCTTGTTTTTTTTTTTTTTTTTTTTTTTTGCGGTACTGGGGGTTGAACTCCGGGGCATTCTACCTCCGAGCTATACCCCCAGCCCTATTTTTTATTCCTTATTTTGAAACCGGGTCTCGCTAAGTTGCGGAGTGCCTCACTTAGGTAGCTGAGGCTGGCCGCGAACCCGGATCCTCCGGTCTCAGCCTCCCAAATGCTGGGATTACAAGCATGCGCCACCACGCCCGGCTTGTGGACCCTTCTTGTAATTTCACAGCTAAGCCCAGTGCTTATGAATATATTTGTATTTCTTGACATTTCTACAGCTTAAAATATTTAAGTTTTAAAACAATTATATTTAGGAAGAGACATAAAATTTAATATTATTTAATTTTAGTGTGTCACTATGGAAAACAAGCATTATATTGGTTCATTTAGAAAAGATAATAAAATATCACTGAAATACAAGACTTCCTTTTACTTTTGGATTTACATTTCAATTAACAACAACCAGTCATCATTTATTTTCATACGCTGAGCACCAAATTGGTAAGGGCTATATGTAGATTATCTCATTTAATCCTCACTGTACTCCTAGAGGTGGGTACTGCTATATGCATGATAAGACTAACCATGCCATATTGTAGTAAGTGGAGTTCAAATAATAGAAATCACATAAAATGTGATGCCATGTTGTTATCAGATTAATGGAATGTGTGATGTGGATCTGTGTAGTTAGCTGGTGAAAGGCCACCTGGTATTAAGGATGAAAGAGACCGAGGTCCAGCTGTGCAGTCCAAATCTATGTAAGTCCCCACTGGAGGCTAGCAGCACCTGTGCGTGGTAGTTTCCACCTGTAGAACACTCTGGACAATTCCAATTAACTTACGAATTTATGAATTGGTGTCCATCGTATAGATTCTATTTTGAGATATTGGGATTCACTCACTGTTCCTCTAAAACCACCTCAGAAGTAAGAATTTTTAGGTCATCCCTGTTATACAAAGGGATAGAGATGGAATTGATGTAATCTCCTTGCACATGAACTTGGGGCATATCATTACAAAACTTTATTGTATTTTCTTTTTGAAGAGTTGTGCAGCTTTGAAGAAGTGGAACTACCACAGGAACTCAGGTTGTAAATCATATTAGTAAGATAGGAAATTTGTCCAAGGCCCCATAGCTCTAGATGCCAGAGCCTGGATGTGAATAGGTCAGTCTAAAAGTAATATACATTTAAAAGTTAGTAATTCACATGCAATATTTATTTGGAAAATTTTGTCAAAAAAAAAAAAAGCTGGGCATGATGATATAAGCCTGGCCTGTAATTTCAGTGTTTAAGAAGGCTGAGACAGGAGAATTGCAAGTTTGGGGTCAGTCTCAGCAATTCCCTGTTTCAAAGTAAAAGATAAAAAGGGCTGTGGATGTAGTCGAGAGATAGAATGTCCCTGAGTTCAATCCCCAGCATCCTCTCTAAAAGAGACATAGTCTCAAAGCATCTGAGAAGGAAAACAAATATGTATTAAAATCATTCTAAGACAAATTGATACAAAAAAATGAATGTTCTCATTAATGGAGATTGAGTTTTACATAAAGAAATACTCATATTGAATGACAACCATTAGCAACTATTTCAACTTTGGTTCTCATGACTTCATATATAGACTCATTAATTCTTGTCTAAAGTCCTCCAGCATTTAGGGAACACCTATTTATTCTATGCATCCCCCTAGACAAAGGAAAATACAGCATTGTTTCATGATTTGTAAATGATCACAGCCTACCAGAGAAGAATGATAAGAAAATGAACAATTTGAAGACATTGAGTTAGTAATGGAAAAGTCTACTGATATGATACATCTAAACCTAGAGAAGCATCTAAACCCAACTAAGGTGTGTGTGTGTGCGTGTGTGTGTGTGTGTGTGTGTGTGTGTGTGTGTGTACAGGGCTTTATCAAGGAATTAAATATTGCCAGATGAGTAGGATATTGACACAAATGTTATTGTCAGAGACTGTAGAAGATAGATAAGCAAATATAATAGCTGACATAAAAGTATGGAAGAGCATGATATTTAGAAATACATAAATGACTTGGTTGACTTGATCTCCCAAAAGGGTATTCAGATTCTCATTCTCAGTTAGGCAAAATCATACATTTCATTAATTTTACAGCCTTACTCCTCTCTTTAGATGTTTCCATAGCTTGACTAGATTTTGTTTGTCTTTTTTTGAGATAAAAGCTGATTGACCTTTGAGAAACAGAAAAGGATATTTCTATGCATTAACAATCGACCTGTTTCAAAGTCGAGCTACATAGAGGTTATCTTCTAGAGCTTCACAAATTTAGTTAGCACATTGTTTACTGTACTAACATTTCTACATTGCCTGGAGCATTTTTACACTGCCTGACCTTTATGTAACACTTTAATATTCGTATTTTGCTGCTGAGCTATCATAACTCTGTATAGCTTCAAAGCTGCTAATCTGATCATTTCTCTCTGTTCTTCTCACCTTTCTCATTTTAGTCTCTCTAGTGACAGAAAAAGAAGAAAAAGATTTAATTTAAATTTCATATCATTCAGAACTGATAACCCAAGGGAATATTCAGGGCATGACTTCCTTTCAGCAAGAATATTTTGAGTGAAGAAATTTAAATGAATATAGTAATTCATAGGATGAACTCAATTATACCAATCAGCAATTATTTCCTTATTTTTTTGCCCTGTACCTGATAATATGCCAGGTATTGAGGCAAGTGCATTTATGAGATTTCATGATGAAATGCCTGCAGTCTAATTAATGATACAAAAGAAATACTAATTTTATTTATTCATTCAACAAATGTTTCTGGAGTGCATATTCCATGTTATACAATAGTGAAAAGAATAGAGACATTACTCTCAGAAAGTGTTTGAAAGGAGACGCAGACAAGGGAAAAAAAATTGCAACATAGTGACAGTCATTAGTACAAAAATAATTATAAGGTCACCAAAACCAATTTTGAATGCTTAGATAAAGCTTTCTGAAAAAAATATGACCCGTTAGCTGATATCTAAGGAATGAAGCAGATTTCTCAAGCTTAAGGCAGAAGAAAAAGAATATTCCAGAAAATTGGAAACAGCACATTGACCAGAGACAAGCATAAATATGATAGAATTTAGCCTGCTGCTGGAACTGGAAGTAGGGATTATAGCTATATGTACTGAAAGCTTCTAAGATGCAAACATCAAACACACTCACAAGCACACATGACCAAGTCAACAAGGAACTTAGTTGGACAATGGCAGTTGCAGATGTACTCCACTCATCTCCATCAAATGTCTAGGCCAGCCTGGCTCAGCAGGGACAATGGTGGCAGACAGGGAAGGGGAAGAATGTTGACACTGGGAGGAGTGGCATCCTGTAGGACCAGGTGCTGGGAAGCAACGTAAAACAAAGAGGTGCAGGAAGCAGAGACCACATGGGTTCTGCAGCCTCTGGTGTCAGCACTATGATATAATTGTAAAAATTTTTAAATATCCAATTATTTGAGAGCCTTATGATAGTATGAAGGAAATGACAAGTCATAGTGTTTCAGACCTTTCTGTGACCCCTTTCCTAATTCTTTATAATCTCTCTATGTTAACACCCCCCAGATTTCAATTATGGGTTCTCTTATCTTCACTTCCTATATTCACTCTCTTGGAATCTTTTTTAAATATGACCAATCTGCTGATGACTCAAGTATAGGCATTTCTTTTCCTTTTTTTTTTTTGGTACTTGGGATTGAACCCCAGCACAATCTTCCTCAGAGATACATCCACAGCCATATTTTATTTTTCATTTTTGAAATGGATCTCACTAAGTTGTTGAGGGTCTCCCTAAGTTGCTGAGGCAGGTGTTGAACCTGGGATCTTCTTGTCTCAACCTCCCAGGTACTGGGATTACAAGTGTGTACCACCAGCCCAGTGGCTTCAAACCCAGATATTTCTTATCAACTCCAGATTTGCCTATTCACCTATCCAACTGCACATCTGATAGCTCCCTCTGGGTGTAGCAAAGGAGAAAAAGCAATATCTTTTCCTCATCCATCACAAGGCTCACAACTGGTATCCAATAAAAAAATAAAAAGGAGAAAAACACAACAATTGATTTTAAAATTTATACATGGCATTGAAGTCTTCAGAAATGAATACTCAAAGAGGAGAAACAAACTGTATCAAAGAAGTAAACAGTTATAAAGAAACATTATGGGCAAAATCAGGGTATAATCTAATAGCAAAATAGTGGGAATTTAGCAAGGTTTGTCCACTTTCTCTTGGGCCTTGCTGTACAGCATGCCTTCTCTTCAGATATTGTGCCAGAGCCCTGTCAGAGGAGGGTGTGATGATCAATTTTCAGAGTAGGTAGGTGATAGAATACCCATTCTAGGTTTTAGGACTTGCTTTGTGAAAGAAAGAGAAGTGTCAAACAGGAGAGTGGGAGAAGGTCAGAGAGAGACCTTCTCTCTTTTGAGGCCCTTGTGTATCCTTCAGCTCAAAACCAGTTAGTAAGCCAAGGTGTGATACTTTAGAGTATTGCTTTCTGAGCTCCCAAAGTGTCTAACAGGCATCTCATACTCAACACATCCTCCGCTTATTTTTCAATTTCCATCACATCTGCAAAATCTACTGCAACCCCGATCATTCCCATAACCATTGATGTCAATTATTTACAGAGATTGAAATCAAAAGTCTTAGAGTTGCCTTTGAGTTTTACCTTTCCTTCATAACCATAATGTAGACCATCAGCAAGTGTGATCAACTCTACTTTCATGATATATCTGGAATCTAAGCACTTACATCACCCTAACTTGAGCCAACAGCATCCTTCATTGGATTACTGCTATAGCGTCAGAACTAGCCTCCTCATGGCCACCCTTCCCCTACCTGGACCTATGTCATAACAGCAGCCAGAGTACTCAGCAGGTCGAGACAGGAGAAGTTTTGAGATCAGCCTTAGCAACTTATCAAGTCCCTTAGCAATTTAGCAAGAACATGTTTCAAAATAAAGATGGCTGGTGGTGTAGCTCAGAGGTAGAATGTCCCTGGATTCAGCCTTTGGCCTTTGGCACAAAGAAAAAAAAAAGTTCTGTCAGTGGTACACTCCTGTTATCCCAGCACTTTGGAGGCTGAGACAGGAAGATTGCAGGTTCTAGGCCAGTCTTAGCAAGTTAGCAAGACCTTCAGGAACTTACTAAAATTTGTTTCAAGTTAAAAAATAAAATAGTACTGGGGGCATAGCTCAGAGGTAAAATGTCTCTAGTTCAATCCTCAGTATAAAAAAATGAGAAAAAGTTAACTCAGGGTTGCTAGATCTTTTAATGGTTAAAAAAAATGTTTAAGTAGGCTGCCCAGATTGTGAAGAATTATGAATGGAGCATCAATATACTTCTATAACTAATTGGTCTTGCACAAACCAACTCAGACCATATCATTATCTGAGGAAAGAATTTAGTTTATATAGTCCTCAGCATGTTCCTTCTCAGCAAAAGACTCTTTTCTCATGTTGCCCAGGTCCCAGAGTGATTGCCACAGTGCAAGGTGGCATCTGGGTCACACAAGACCTTCTGCCTTCTACTTCCTTTCACATTAGTCAGAAAGTTGCAGAGCCAGGATTTGATCCAGTAGTAACATCCTGGCTTCTAAAACTAACTTCTTAACCCTTTGGCTGATACTAACTCTCCATAGGAGAAACAAGAAAGAGTACATCATTAGGAAATGAGCGTGTGTCTTTCCTGGGAAAGAAAAGCCAAAAGTCATGTGGAAAGCAAGAAATGGTCATTCACCACAAAGAATTATCAGGGCCAAGACCCAAGTCAGGGATAGGAAGTACTATGTGGAAACAAAGGGAAGTTAGTGGAAGCAGAGAAGAACAAACATAATGCCCAGACTATTGAATGCACTGTGGCCCTTTAGCAGGTTCATGTCTGGCCTGTCAGTGTCCATGTGCTATCTCCAGCCTCCTGGTACCTCCTGTGTGCAGGCGCTCCTTTCTGCTCTTCTGCCTGGATCATATCTTTGTACCTTCTCCTAGTGAAACTTTACTTAGATTTAGACAGTCCTCTTGTTTTGGGTTATTAGCTGGCTTCTGTTTCCCATTTCCCTGTACTTCTGCACATCTTATTCCATTGCATTCTCACATAGCTCCCTCACACTATGAGATACCTTGACCTCTTCTCACAATGGAAGTGATGACTTGGGTTAGGCAGAGTATATGAAAACTTCAATCTCAGAATCAGTCACCTTCAGGAAGGAATGTGAAGATAGTGGTTGAGGTATAAATGGTTACAGTATAGAAAGGATTTAGAATCACCACTATAGTAAATGCAAGCAAATATAAAGAAAACAAAAGAAAGAACCTCTTTTCTCTTTTGTTTTAGGCTCAGTGACTGTAAATCAAATTGATAAAACATTCACTACTGGGAAGAAAACTTTATTATATATGCACATGACAGGGGCCTCACGAATAGTACTAATTCTAAAAAGGCAGTTAGATCTAAGAACTTATACACCATTCAAACAAATGTTGGTATAATGTAGAGAAGATACAAGACAAAGGAAAAGAAGATTTTGGCTTGTAGGGTGGGGTGCATTTATTGGAAAGTGACTAGGAAATGTATGGGAAATAGAGGTTGTTGGATAAAGTTGGTTATGTAGTCTCAGGTCATTCCCTGTGTAGGACAGTAGTGTACCTTTACAAAGGGAGAAATTTACAGAAGGAAAATGTATGCCCTGTTTCTGGGCAGAAGGGGGTGCACAGAGCTTCTCCTGGATTTTCTATGTCTTACTGCCTTTAGCTCAATATAATCCTGGGGTGGGGGGCGGTGATGAAGGGAAGTGTTGAAGTAATGCCATGTACACATATGAAGTTACCAGTACCAATCTCAGTACTATGTATGGGGTGGAGAGACAGGGATAGGATCCAAGTGCTGAGTGCATGTATGTTCCTATCACTCTAAATCTCATTACAATGCATAATTACAATGTGCCAATAAAACTATTTTAAAAAATTGTATGCCAAAATGGCATATTTCTGGGTGGTACATTCTTACCACCTTTCACAAGAGTCAGTAAGAACTAATGCAATGTTGTCTGACAATGGCGAGAATCCAATTTGAAAGATTCACATCTTATAAGGAGGCTCATGAGCAAGAGGGAAAAAATGGGGTTCACTGAGTAGGTTTCATGAGCAAAGCTTTGTTAAAACCAAATTAAAACGTGAATCTGCAGAAGCCTCTGCCTGCTTATTCCCTAGTTAACTCATCACTTACTCTGGCTTGCAACAGCAGGAGCAGCAGCAACAGGAGAAAAAACCTGGCTCCAGAGATTTATGGGGTGAATTTCAGGCTGGACTTTCTGGAATCCATAAGTCTACATCTCCTGGTATTCAGGAAGCTGGAAAATGGCTCCCACTTTTTGCCAGATGCATGCTCTTTGTACTTATGCCTTTGTTTTTTATGTGTTCTGGGCCTGAAATGGAAACACAAGTTTTTTACTGGAGGCCTTCTTAATCTCCCTAGTGCATCTCCAAAACAAGCTGCATGCTCTCTACTATGACACTGGCACCCATCAAAAAGGGATATTTTACCTTGAACTTACCTCCCTAAAATGTCTGATAATTTCCAAAAATTTCCCCTACTCCTTTCCCATTTGTCTCCCACACAATGCACATCTTCTAGTCTGAAAGACAATTTTTGTCCTTACTTCTATAATTTTCATCCTTAGTAAATAAAATTTTTGAAAAACAAAGCATCAGGAACTTGTTCATGTATTTCATTCAAACCTGCGCTTTCTGATGTCAGTACCTCCATTCTCTTCGCCAACACTGGTCAACCATGAAGCTCTGGCACTACTCCAAGTAACGTGGCAAGTAAGCTTCCTCTATTCTCCATAGTTTTCTAAAAAGTCAAAAACAGTATCCTAGCTGGATGTTGACAATAATAGAGTGAAAAAAAGGAAGAAGTTCTTCCAAAAAGATGGAAAATTAGAGAGAAAAACATTTTATTTTCTAACTTTCAAAATAAAGCTATGGAAAATGTAGGAGTTAAGAAAATAAGGTAAAATTATACTTAACTAGGGCCTACCAAATGGCTTTTGAAGAGATATAGTGTTTTTGAATGGATGCTTTTATCCTGTAACTCCCTTCCAGAGGATGGGCCTGAGGAAGAATACAGTTTTGACGAGTGCTTGATAAGCTGATTTAAGTCACCCACAAAATAGCAGAGCAAACCCAATGAGCTCGCTACACAAATATGGCATTTCATTCAAACAATGTTTGTATTTGCTTTGCTTTCATTTCATTTTCCTAGTATAAACTACATAAAGCCATAACAGAAATTGGTATTGTGTAATTTTTAGCAATAATAACTAGAACATTGTGAATTTCTCCAAATCTATTTTTGTAATGACATGTTACAGAGTTCATTCACATGCAAGAACTTTATAGCATGAACATCTTATATGATGAAATCACTATTATTTCACTCAAATAACCCAAAATGAAATTAGGGAAGTTTTCCCCTTTCTCTTACCAAAGGATAAATGGCTGCAAGTAGTGTTAGTGATGACATCAACTTATATGGAATAATACTTAATGAAAAGCATGCAATTCTTTTATACTTTTTTGGTGCATTATAGTCTCACATCATAATGTAGTTCATAATATTACAGACATACATGCACACAGGACTTGATGAGTTTTTCCCTGACTCCTTCCTTACTGCCCCCACTTTTCCATACAGGATATTGACATTGAGCTGGATGTGGTGGCGCACGCTTGTGATCCCAGTATTTGGGAGGTTGAGACCAGAGGAACTGGGTTGGCAGTTAGTCTCAGCTACTTAGTGATGCCCTCTGCAACTTAGTGAGACCCTGTTTCAAAATAAAGAATAAAAAATAGGACTGGGGGGTGTAGCTCAAAGTTAGAATGTCCCTGGGGCAATCCCCAATACTACAAAAAAAAAAAAAAAAGTTATTGAGAATACCAATGCCAGTTTGTATTCTCAACATATGTAAATAATGTCAATAGAAGTGTTTTGAAGCATATCTAGAACAAATTTTGCTGCTAAATCATATCTCTAAATAGCTACATATGTATACTACCCCTTTAGAATTTACAGGTCACTCTGTAATAGTCACTTTTGTGACTTCTTTTTGCTTATTATAGTGTAAGAAAATTCTGAAGACTAACTCAATATCAATTCTAAGTTTATCTCTTCCTAAGGATTGTACTATGTGCAGAATTCTTGCTCAAAACTTGTTACTTTTGAAAAAGACAAATAATTGATAAAAGCTTAAAACTGATAGGTCATACAATGGAATAAACATAGAAAAAGGTATTGATGAGTAAAGAATGGATAAAACCTTTATTTCAGTGCAGTGGTAAAATAGGATATAAAAGCCAAATTTGTGGTTCTTCATTGCTGCTATATTTTCACAAATATATATCTTCAGATATTTTAGAGTTGTTGCTTTTGTTTTGTTGTTACTTTTATGAATAATAGTTCATGAAATTTTCATTTTCTTTTGTGATTAATTCAAGTTATAAATGGCAATTAATTAGTAATTAAGAAAACAAAAATAAAACTTCCCTGAGGTCATTTAAGAATTTACATAGTGCCTCTAGAGTGGCTCCTAGTCTTTATTTCTTTTTTTTTCCCTTTTTGACAGTTAAATATCAGATCAAAATAATTAAAATCAGAGCAGAAATCAATGACATGGAGAACAAAAAAATACAAGAGATGAACAAAACAAAAAGAAGCTGGTTCTTAAAAATTTTTGATAAATCTTAGCTAACCTAATAAAAGAAAGAGAGAATTGATCAAAATTAATAAAATAAGAAAAGAAAATAAGTAAAATAAGACATCACCACAGACAGTGGGGAAATTCAGAGGATCATCAGAAACTATTTTGAAAATTTAGACTCCAATAAACTGAAAAAATAAAAGAAAACATATTTCTAGACACAGCCTACCTAAATTGAAGCAAGAGAATATAGGAAACCTAAACTGACCACAAAGAGATAGAAACAGAAAAAAAATCCTTCCATTAAAGAAAATCCAGGTCCAGACAGATTCGCAGCTGAATTCTACAAAACCTTTATAGAAGAACTAAACCTAATACTTTATAAATTATTCCATAAAAGAAAAACAGATGGAATTCTTCGAAACTCCTTCTATGAAGTCAGTATCATCTTAACATAAAAACTGAATAAGGATACCTCAAAAAAGAAAATTATAGACCAATATCCTTTATGAATATAGATGCAAAATTTCTAAACAAAATACTAACTATTTATAATCAAAATCATAATAAGGAAATTGTACACCATGACCAAGTTGTTTTCATTCCAGGGATGCAAGGCTGGTTCAACATATGCAAATCAAAACATGTAATTCACCATATAAATAGAACTAAAGACAATAATAACATGAATATTTCAATAGATGCTGAAAAAACATTTTGACAAAATTCAAGACCTATTCATGTTAAAAAAAAAAAACACTACAGAAAATCAGAATAGAAGGAACTTACCTTAATATCATAAATGCAGTGTATAATAAACTCAAAGACAACATCATGTTGAATAGGGATAGGGAAAAAACTATGAGAATTCCCTGTAAAGTCAGGAATAAGACAAGGATGTCCACTATCACTACTTCTTTTCAATATAGTACTGGAGATTGCACGCAGAGGGAAAAGGCAAGAGAAGGAAATCAAAGGAATACAAATAAGAAAAGAAGAACTAAAATTACCTTTATTTGCAAATGACAAGATCCCATATTTAAAAGAAAGACCCCAAAAACCTCAATCAAAAGACTTCTAGAGCTGTTTAACAAATCAGCAAAGTATCAGGATACAAAAATTAATCTACAAAAATCAGTAACCTTCCTATATGCCCGTCATGAGTCCACTGAAAAATAAATAAAAAAATAACATTTACAGTAGCATCAAGCATAATAAAATACTTAGGAATAAATCTAACTAAGGAGATAAAAGATCTCTATAATGAAATTTATAAAATAATAAAGAAAGAAACTCAAGAAGATTTTAGAAGATAGAAAGATCTCCTGTGCTCTTGGATAGGCAGAATAAATATTAACAAAGTGGCTATTCTACCAAAAGTGATCTACAGATTCAATGCAACCTCTATTAAAATACCAATGTCATTCTTCACACAGCTAGAAAAATCAGTCCTAAATTTCATATGGAAAAACAAAAGACCTAGAATAGCCAAAGCAATTTTCAGCAATAAGAACCATGCAGGTGGTATAACAATACCTCACTTCAAATTATACTACAGAGCTATAGGTCATAAAAACAACATAGTATTTGCACAAAAATAGATGCATAGGCCAATGGAATAGACTAGAAGATATAGAAACAAATCCACATGCTTTTAG
This sequence comes from Graphiurus murinus, assembly GCA_004027655.1. Taxonomy (NCBI): domain Eukaryota; kingdom Metazoa; phylum Chordata; class Mammalia; order Rodentia; family Gliridae; genus Graphiurus; species Graphiurus murinus. The sequence continues at coordinate 22,063 of PVLC010015918.1, forward strand.
CCCATTTATTTTTTACTAAAGTGTCAAAAATCCAAGTTGAAGCCAGGCGTGGTGGCACACGCTTGTAATCCCAGCATTCGGGAGGCTGAGACCCGAGGATCCAGGTTCGTGGCCAGCCTCAGCTACCTAGTGAGGCAGTCCGCAAATTAGTGAGACTCAGTTTCAAAATAAAGAATAAAAAATAGGACTGAGAGTTCAATCCCTAGTACCGCAAAAAAAAAAATAAAAAAATCCAAGTTGAAAAAAGACAGACTGTTCAACAAATGGTGCTGGGAAAACTGGTTATTTATTGGTAGAAAAATGTAATTAAATACCAACCTTTTGCCCTGCATGAGAGTCAACTCAAGATGGATCAAATACCTGGAAATTAAACCAGATATTTTAAAATTGCTAGAAGAGGGCATAGATCCAATGTTTCAATATATAGACACAGGTAGATGATCCCCAAAGTAAAGGAAATTAAAATAATGGTTAATAACTGGGATTGCATTAAATTAAAGAGCTTCTGTGTAGCAAAGGAAACCATCAAAAACCTTAGTAGAGAGCCAACAGAATGGGAGAAGATCTGTGCCAGCTACTCCTCTGATAAAGGACTAATATCTAGAATGCAAAGAAATTAAGAAACTTACTGCCAAAAATACCAAATAAAAATACCAATAAAAATGGGCAAGTAAATTAAATATAAATACATGAAAAATTTTCAGCATCATTAGCAACCAGGGAGGTGAAAATCAGAACTACACTGAGATTTCATCTAAGCCCAATCAGAATGGCATTCATCAAGAAGTCAAATTACAATAAATGCTCGCAAGGATGTGAGGATGTGCAGAAATTGGAACTTTTCAATGCTGTTGGTGGGACTGAAAATTAGTTCACCTTCTATGGAGATCAGCGTGGAGATTCCTAAGAAAACTGGGAATGAATCTACCATATGACCCAGTTACACCACTCCTGATATCTTTCCAAAGGGACTGAAATCAGAATATTATAGTAATACATGCATATTCATATTTATAGCAGCTCAATTCATAACAGCCAAATTATATAACCAACTTAAGTGTCCATCAATAGATAAGTAGATCACAAAATTATGGGATATACACACAATGGAATATATTCAGCAATAAGCAAGAACATAATTATGCCATTTGTAGGAAAATGGATGGATCTCAAGATCATTATGTTAAGTGATATTAGCCAATCATAGAAAGTGAAGGGACAAATGTTTTCTCTCATATATGGAATCTAGAGAGTAATTGGGCTACAAGAAGGACCGTAGATAATGGAGGAGAAACCCTAGTAGGGTGAGGGAGGTGGTCTAGGAGACAATGGGGGCAGGGAGAGGATTTTAAAAAGAAACTCTTCAACTGATGTCATGTTCATATGTGAGAATATCAATGCCAATCTCAGTAATATATGGGAAGGGGGAGGGAGTGGGTAGGGTTCCCAGAGAAAGCTCTCCAAGTTCTCAGTCTATGTATGTTACTATTATTCTAAACTTCATTTTGATATGAGTCAACAATGTACCAATAAAAAATACATATATATTATATATACACACAAACATGTATATACACATATATAGGTAATAAAAATAAATTGAAAGAAAACTTGTCAAATCAAATATTGCCTGGGGTTATTAAAAAAGCCATAAAAAGAAAACTTCAGTCAGTCCCTGGAAACTGTCTAGTTGTGAGCTGGGTGCCTCTATGTGGGATGGCACCATCACCATACCCAGTATACAGAAGTGGTGGACAGCATCTGCAGAATGTGAACAAGCGTCACGTCTACGAAGCTGGGACTCTATGTGCTTGTTTTTCATACCGTGCCTTAGTATGTACAATACATTGAAATTTTACATCTTTTCTGTATTGTTTTTCCATAATTCATTAGACTGAACAATGCTTCAAATACCCCAGGAAGCCCCTTGGTGTGTGCAGCTTTCCGTTTCACAGTATTCTCTCAGGTTAATTCTGACACTATCACCTGTTGCCAGACAGTGTACCTCTCCCCAGGCGTGCTCGTACAGCTGAGATCCATTTCCATTCCTTGGGGTAAAGTGAGTGCGTCTCATTTCCCAGGTTGTTCAGCCAGCACAGGAGTTTCCAGGAGCCCACACCTTGCAAACAACCTACTACTACAAGGTGTTTTTTGGTTTTCTTTGTATTTTTTTTAACAACTGCTAAAGATAGTAAAATATGAGAACTTGAAAATACTTGGCAAAGTCTTATGCCTAACAAAAGTATTAAGGAGGGTTTGTCTAAAGATTCCTATCAATTTCACTTGAAGATATAAAGATAAAAGGTAAGGTAAATGAAAACGAAAGCAGTTACTAGCATGCTGATGCATCATTTCTTCTGCTACTCTCAGCATCGTCATCATCACGCCTATGAATATGTTCACCATACTAGTACTCAGAGAGTTGCCAGATAATGACAATGGACATCACAGTTCACTCAGCTTATGTCTCAATAATAATATGTCCCAATTTCCCGTGGGTTTAGAAAATATGTATTCCTCTCCTGCTGGAGATAGGATAAATTAGAAAACCTCAGAGGAAAACAGTTAAATTATGCCATATGAATGATGGATGAAATGTTCACTTTTTAATTCATGGTAAATTATTTGAATTTGTTATTTTATTATTTGTATTAAATTGATTTGATCTAGTTTCTATACCTCCAGGAAATAAAAAAGTAAAGATAATAACAAGGATTTGTTGCATATTTACAATGATCATTCCTGCCTTATTATAAGAAAATTTGACATATTCCAAGTGCTCTACAATAGGTTATTGTTAAATAACTGTAAAACCATAAGATGTGCTTTTATTACATTTTTCTTGTGATAATGATACATGTAAAAATACATCATTGCACATACATGATTATAATTTTTTAAATGCATGTTTTGTGCAAAATATACATCTGGAAAGTTATATACCACCATATTAGTAGTAGCTAACTTTTAAGCAGTAGAATTATGGATAATAATTTTTCATCCTTACATCTTTCGATATTTTCTGAATGTTTTGCAATAATCATGAATTGGTTTTCAATTAAAAAAAGATAATGAAGATTTTTAAATAATTTTGAAAAAATGTTTTATAGATATCTGAAATTGGAACCAGTTAATAGATGATTTTGGTTGTCTAAATACTAATGCAGGCTTGGCTAACATAAAAATTTCAATTACCTAAGAGTAATGCTATAACAAGGTTTATAGGAGTTTACACCTTGCATTGTCTTGCCACACAAACTACAGTATGAAAAAGCAAGTGCCTATCTGTAGAGTTATTGTAGAATGTCCTTGAAGCCTCTCATAAGTTTTTAAGTTGTAAGAATCTCACTCTGGTCTTCTAAAAATACTGATTCTATGCTTTCTCCTGAGAAAGGTAATGAGCTTAAAGTGGGGACAGAGTCAAGCTCAGTTAGAAGTATCTGTAATCCTAGCTTCTCAGGAGACTGAGGACAGAGGATCCTTTGAGCCCAGAAGTTCAGATCAGTCAGGGCCAATATAGTGAGACCCTGCCTCGAAAAACAAAACAAAACAGAATATAAAACAGCAAAAACCGAGAGTGGATAATCTTAAAGTTTCCCAGATGTGTTTAATGTGTAGCCAGAGTTACTAATACAGGACCTAGATGAGGGTTACTGAATGTGCCTTGCTGGGCCTGAACTCTTCCTTGTAGTCCATGGCAAGAATCGTTCAGAAATTAAAAGTGCGATGAGTTCTCAAAATGAGAGTAGGTATTTAAGAATGTTTATAGTAACTTGACATTGCTGTGACATCCAAGTGAGTGATTAGTGAATATCTCTCATTAAATGAGGTATAGACCAGTCTGGGAGCTTTCAAGCTCACTTGATGAAATGTGCAAATATCACCCATCAGTTCATGATGATGTGAAAAAATAAAGATAAAAATTGGTCATTTGGGACACAGAGGTTTAATGCACCTAACTTCTTAGGTACATTACAAGGTATTGAGTGTCCCCCAGAGGGCCTAGCACACACTGCACCTACAGCAGGTACTCCTGGAAATGCTTCCTGAATTATAATGAATGATGGTTCAATGTTTTTCCATTTAAGAAATTAATTGAATTTTAACGAGGGCCATTAGTATCATGATGTCTTTATAATGAAATAATTTACTTAGGTTAGTGGAGGGTTCTGACACTGTGGTTAGACTGACTTGAGATATACTGTGCAGCAGAACAAGCTTTTTAATGTCCTTTAAATGAACCTAGGTCTCTTCTTTTACCCAGTTGACCTAGCTGTAAGTAACAGCTCTCACTGGCCCAGCTCCATGGTCTCACTTGCACAGAAAGCTGTGTCAATTACATCAGTGAGCCACTGTCTTGCTTGTCTCAACCTTGTAAAGATTATGCAAAGACCAGCCAGGTGTGGTGGTGCATGCCTGTAATTCCAGTACTTGGGAAACCAAGAAAGGAGGATCACATGCTTGAGGACAGCCTCTGTAATTTAGCAAATACCCTAAGCAACTTAGTAAGACCCTGTTTCAAAATTAAAAGAGATAGGAGTGTAGCTCAGAAGTAGAATACCCCTGCATTCAATCCTTAGTAGTCTTTCCCCAAAAAAATTATGAAAAAGACTTGTGCTTGGCTCTTTTTTATCAACTCTTCCAATTCTGGCTCTTATTTGGGTTTTTAAGGTTGGAAGATATTTACCAACACATGAAACTTGGGTTGTTGAAGTTGCACATTTATCGAACAAATATTCTCTATTGTACTCTCAGAAATTTGTTCAGAGCTAAGATAACATTGTCAAAGAAATCCAAGGCTGGGTCTTCGTGAACCAACATGCTTTACCGAAGGTAAAAATATCCTTAATTAGACTAAGTCTGGTACAGTAATTGTGACTTAATTGTCGTGCATCATGAGTTTGCCTTTGTTAGCCAACAAGGAAGATTGGTTTTATGCAATATTTTAAGAAAGCTAAAGAAAGTAATAACTTGTTATATTTGTATCTTCATGAACTTCTATATATAGACTCAAAGGAAGAAGAGCCAGATGTGGTCGCACAAGTCTATAATCTCAGTACTTGGGAGGCAGAAACAGGAGGCTCACAGGTTCAAGGACAGCCTCAGCAATGTAGCAAGACTGTCAGCAGAAACCTGTTCAGACCTTGTTTCAAAGCAAAAAATAAAAATGGTTAGGGGTGTAGCTCAAAGGTAAAATGCCCCAATGTTCAACCCCAGTGCAATAAAAGAAGTTCCACATTGTTGTATTGCTTTTTGAAAAAAAAAAAAAATGGAGAGATGGAGAAGGCAGATGGTTTACTTGTGAAATTCTGGACAAATAAGTGTATCTGAAGCAGGGCTTTTGTAGGATCTTTGAGGAGTGCACTAGAAGATAGCTTGAAAATTATAGGGTCCTTTGAGAGTGTTAAAGAAAATATTATTCTGACACTTGTTAAAATGGTAAGACAGAATTTATTCAGGAATATTATGATAAATGTCAAGACTCTCACAACAGAGGAGAGAAACCAGGCTCAAATTTATACATAGCAATCACAGCTGGGATTTATAGCCCATGAGTGTGCAGAGAGGTATCAGTGGATAGAAAATAACTAAGAGGAAGCCGGGTGTGGTGGTGCACGCTTGTAATCCTAGCATTTGGGGTGCTGAGACTGGAGGATCCGGGTTCGCGGCCAGCCTCAGCTACCTAGTGAGACACTCTGCAACTTAGGGACCTCAGCTACCTAGTGAGACACTCTGCAACTTAGGACCCTGTTTCTAAATAAAGAATAAAAAATAGGGCTGGGGGTATAGCTCGGAGGTAGAATGCCCCTGAATTCAATCCCCAGTACCAAAAAAAAAAAAAAAAAGAGGAGACAGTGAGGATGGAGTGATGCTTGCTAAAACCAACTTGACAGAATTCTTGCTGATGGTAGTCAGAATAATCAGAGCAAGGGTAAAGGATGATAAAACTCATCAAATATTGAGAAAAATAAGATATCAAGGGTAGAGGAGAGGCCAGGCATAGTGGTACATACTTGTCATCTTAATACTTGGGAAGCAGAGATAGGAGGATCACAGGTTCAAGACCAGTCTCAGCAACTTAGCAAGGCTCAGTTTCAAAATTAAAAAAGAAAATTAAAATGAGTAGAGGTATAGCTCAAAGATAGAACACCCCTGGGTTCATTCCCTAGTACCAAAAAATAAAAACAATGAGGAGATTCTCCCTAAATCAATTTAGTAGGATTTCTGCTAAAACTGAGGAGTAGTCTAAAGACAACATCCAAGGACAAAACATAGTCATAAAAACCTGTATGAAGTTTGGTCAAGGAGACAAAGTTTGTCAATAGAGTCTCCCAAAATGTGCATATGTGCTTATATGTATAGGTTTACATGTATAAATGATCTCTTTTAAATAAACATGCTTGTTATAGAAAATAGAGGAAACATAGAATATTTGAGGGTAAAACAAATATTATTCTTCTGTCCAAAGGCACCATCTAAAAATATTCATTGTGTTTTTTCCAGAAATTTAATGTGTGAGTATAGGTTTAAAGTATGACATAAAACCAATCTGAACAAGAGAAAAAGAACTTTAAAAAAATTCTGAACTCTGTATAGAGCATTGAGAGCAGCTCTTACCCCCACCCTACCCTCAGTAGCATCTTGCAGATGGAATTGTTGATTTGAGGGCAATTGTCTCCCATGAATTTTACCAATGTGTGACAATTACCCAAGTTCCTGGGCTGAGAAGCAGCCCTGCTGTGAAAATTTATAGTGCTCAATAGTCCTCAAAATTTCTCATTTGTTACCCATGGTGAGATGGAGAGGTAGCCTTCGGGGGTGGGTAAGGAAAGGACTAAGTGCAGAAAGGAGAGCAGGAGGCTTTTGCACACCAATTTAAAGCTTGCAAAACAGAGGAACACTGGTTTACAATTTTGGCAAGGGCAAACCATCATTCTGATTTTTTTTTTTTTTTTTTTTTTTTGCATGGCAGCTGTACTGAGTCTTTTTAATTTTGGAACTGTTATAATTGCTACCTTGGCTGTCAAAGGAAGATAATGATACCTGCTGTCCTGATTCATAGAGTTTTTAGATAACATCATTCATAAATGTTCAAAGCTCTGGAAAAGTTGAAAGTATTATATGAGGAGCCATTATTTATGTAATTTACACAGAAGTCAGCAAACTTTTTCTGTAAAGGATGAGACAGTAAATATTTTAGGCTCTGTAGGTCATACTGTCTCTTTTGCAGCCATCCCACTCTGTCTATGGGGTGTGAAAGCAGCCATACGCTCTAAGTGAACAAATTAATGTGTTTGGTCCGAATAAACTTTATTTATGGACACCAAAGTTTGAATTTCATTTTCACATTCATTTGACATGGCATTATGTCCTTACCACAATTTATTTCTTCAGCCACATTTTAAGCTGCTGGAGGGTAGAGCCCAACTCTGGCCTTCATGCCTTCTGGCAGATGCTGGATAAATATTGAACAAGAAATCAAAAATCCTGGATCATATTTTGACTAAAGAACCATGAACAGAAAGATGTCTGGTAGAAATGTCACTTCTTTGTTAATGTAGGAAATTCACACTAAGTCATTAAAGAAAGTCTTAGAATACCAATATTTACCTCTACATTTTATTTCATTTTTAAACACTGAAACAATCCCTTTTAATATCACAGTGATAACCAGTATGCTTTGGAGAACAAGAATGGCCAAAAGAAATGACTTAGGTCTCCAGGACTGTAGGCAATCAATTTCAAGAAAAATGGTTTTATTACAGAGACTGAACTGCTGAGGAATTTCAATTCCCTAGTGTTCCCTGAGGCCAGCCACCAGGGCTCAGGGCTGGACAGGTTCATATTGGCCTACGCAATGAACTGTTTCCTGGGATGAAAAGTATCAAGATTCCTGGGGGAATGAAAGAGGGCAGCAAACCCCTAAGTAAGGGGAATCTTAAATAATCTCTTCTCTAAAGAGCTGAGAGATAGGGACTTATTGAACTGGAGATGGGCAAATAAAAACAGCATGAACATGAGTATCAGTGTTGCTGCCACACCTCCAGGCAGCAGGCTGAGTAGATGTCTTCTCATTAGCCAAGAGCCAGGGTCCAACTGCTACCTGTGTTCATGTCTTCTAAAAAGCATAGTTGACCAAAAGACAAAATATCAGGCCAACGAAAGGCGCTAGAACTTTTAGTGCCTGACCTCTCCTTCTTAGAGAAGTCCTTACCTTATGCTCAGGGATAAGACGATTCACAGTTGGTGACTCTGAACACTGACTCTTCCTCCAAACCTCCTGCCAGGTAAATTTATGAAGTCGACATTGTTCAGGAATGTTGTGCCTCAGGGATTCTTGGGAAACAATTTATAATCATTGCAACTCATGTAGAGGTAAAGAGGTGAGAAGACTGGTCATGCTTTCACAGATCTATGATCAACCCCCCCTTTATTATTTATTTATTTATTTATTTATTTACTTATTTACTTATTTATTTATGTTTTTGTTTGTGGTACTAGAGATCGAACCCAGGAGCACAGAGGCCCCATTTTATTTTTTGTTCGTTTGTTATGTATAATTTGAAACAGGATATTGCTAAGTTGCTGAGACTGGCCTTGTACTGGCCTTGTAGGATACTCCTGTCTCAGCCAGCCCAGTACTGGGATTATAGGCACATGCCACCATGCCCAGCTCTACCTCCAGGTATTACCTCCAGACCAAATCTCTCTCTCTCTCCATATATGGAGAGAGAGAGAGACCAAAATGTGCCTCTTTAAAAGATGAAGGCATGTTGAAGACAATGAAGAAAAAGCAGATTCAGAAGAGCTCTCTGCCCTTCTGCAATTTGCCTAGAAGCACTACATAAATTTCAAAGACAAAAGATATCCCCCCTCCAAGATAACAAAGGTTAATCATTGAAGACCACTTTAGACCCTCACTTGCCTAGAGATGGGACCAGAAGAATCTACACTAACATGCTGTACTAAATGGCACTTTACTAAATTTACTAAATGCTGTCTTCTCCCAGCTAGCCACCAGTAGAGATGCAAAGTCCTTTTCAAGTGTCTTTGCACTTCTCTAAAAATTGGCTGCTCCTTGTTGAAGAAGCTGGAATTTAAAGCCACTTTTTGAATAACTACTCCCATGTATATATGAAATAGACATATTGATACACTTCTGTTTTTCTATTTTTAATCTGTTTTTTGTCAGTCTGATTATATAGGGATCCGTCCAGCAGACTTAGGATGGTAGAAGGAAAAATGTTTTCCCCTGACCTAGTACATGCTAATCTTTATTGAAGGGTGGAAGGGACACACAGGAATTTAAGCCAAATATCTACAAGTACCTTATGACACAAGATGTAGAACATAACTCTATTGCATCTCCAACTAGAATAACTCTATATTTACAAGTTTAGACATTTAAACTTTAGATAGCTAAGAGACTTTTTACCACATACTTCTTAATTTATTCCCTACTCCCAATTTCTTCTTTAGGAAAGAAACTCTTAGCAATCTCTACTGTAGACACATTATATTTAGCATGTTTTTGTTCAAGCATGAATTTTATTAGTGTGTGCATGCTGTATTTACTTTGTTACAATAGGTGTAACTTCCCATCACCCATGGACTTTAGTGATTACTTTTAATAAAAAGTTGAAACTTGCATTGTATGTCTTAATGCACATGAAACAACAACAACAACAAAATAGATACTACCTAGAATTGCCTCAGTTACTAAATTCCTTGTCTCCAAGGTCACATATAAATCCTAGTGTTTCTAGATATGTGGGTTTAATGGGACCTCATCAAACCATTTCTAATCTGTCTGTCCAATCATCTCATAACAGAGGTCACTCTGTTATTCTTTTGTATACAAGAGCCTCTCAAAATATGTGACTCTTAAAGTATCATTCACATGAAGTTGATATTCTACTACTGCTTTTAAATACAAGACTCAGATCACCTGCGTTTTCATTGTTTAGTCAGCAGGACTTAGATCTAAGTGCCCCTAGGTCAAATAGCCCTTTTTTCCCCTGTAAACCCAGAGTCTCACATATAGTGGGCAAGCACTCTACCACTGAGTTACATCCATAATCCCCAAAATAGCTCTCTTAATTTCTCCAGAAAATGCTGACTAGGGAAGATGAGACTGGAAACCAATAAATATTTTTCTGTCTTCAGGAAATTCCAGCAAACAAGTGTATCCATACAAGCAACTTCATCTTCTGGATGAAGAGATCTTCTATATGACGAATGGATTTTATACCTGCTTGCTCATCAAACAGATAATTTTTTGAGATTGATTTCAAGACCCTCCATCTGCCCTATTATCAATTCTAAACTATTACTCCATGAACTTTATCCACTAACTAAATTTTGTACTTTGGAAGACTGAACCTTAAACCATTTGATCCCAGACCCCTTTACCCTATAACTCTTCTCTCCTGATTCTATGTTCTGAGACACTGAGATTCTGCCAAAGTGATATTTTCCTTTTTTTAGTATGTCCAAAAAAAGGAAAGAAAAAGAAATGAAAATCAACTTGATTTAGCTTTGCTTGATCAAGAAATAATTAGAGTATTCTTTTGGGGAAACCAGAGTTTGATAAACATATGGAAGTACGAGGCCCTGTTTACCTTTCATTTTCTTTTCCTTACTCTACCTTCTACATTGGCTTCCCTCAACTTATGTGGCCTAATATATTAATGATGATGATGATGATTATAACAATAGCTAATACCAATTGGCTGTATAGAATTAATAACGTTGACTCTTTTAATGTTCATGAGGTAACAATTATTTTTAATCCTGATTTTAGAAATGAGGAAATGGAAGCGAAGAGAATTATAATTATTTGCCCAAGGCCCTGTACCCAAGAGGTGGAAAGACTGAAACTTGAACTCAGGTAATATGATGCAGTGTGGCTCCTTAGCCACAGCCTTGTTCTTCACAAGAGCATCACCTTTTTTAACTGGATTGTATATGTCTCTTTTGGTTCTGCTTTTATCAGACAATCTCAAACCTTTGAATTCCCTCTGCATTGAACACCAACCAGAAAACTTATGCAGGACCTCAATCTTTTCCACATTCTTCAGAAAAATCCTCTTTAACTCATAATGGATTGAATTGTTTGCCCTATTTCCTCTGTGAATTTATTCATTTTTTAACCTCCACAATATTTTACCTGATAAAATTGCACCTATCAATTTCTAACTGGACTTAAAACATATCACTTAAGCCAGGTGTGGTGGCACATGCCTGTAATTTCAGTAGTTTGGAGGCTTAAGTAGGAGGATCATGGGTTTGAGGTCATCCTGAGCAAATTTACAGGACCTTACCTCAAAGTAAAAAAAATAATTTAAACAAAGAGCTGGGAATATAGCTCATTTGGTAGAGTACTGCTGGGTTCAATACACAGTACTAAAATAAATAAATAAATAAACCATATCACTTAATCACTAATGGTTTATTATATTGATCTTAATCATTATTGAAGTCATAATCTGGCTCCAAATTAAACAGAACTATGACTCAATGCATTCAAAATCCCCAAATGCCTCAAATCTTCTTGCTTCTTTTCCAATTGATGTGTATTTAGGCAGTTTCCCTGAAGGCTTCCATATTTCAACTACATCACCTGTCTTATCTATGTTAATGGAAGTGTCAATCCCAAGATAAACCAAACAGTATATAATTTTCAAACCTTTGTGTTTGCCTTTAGACTGTTGTGCCCTGCATGAAAATAGTGTTCCCTCCTAGTACTGTGTGCTTTGGTCCATGTGCAGGTACCAATGGCAGACACGTAGAGATTGAGATGTGAATTGAAGTCTTAATTATAAAAATAAATAAATAAATAAATAAATAAATAAATAAATAAATAAATAATCCCAAAGAGATTGAAAAGAAGAAAGAAGTCACTAGAAAGGATGAATTTTGTCTCCCTAAGTATCTTATGTTTTGGATCTTAGGCCATAGAATTAACTATGTAGCGATTTAATGAGCATTCTGGCTGATTTGACTATGGAGAAACTTATTCACCTGGTATTTTGCTGAGAGAGGTTTTGTTGGAACTGAAAGCTTTTGTACGCTATATATATATATATATATATGAGAAAAAACTTTTATGGGACAAAATATTTGCTGAAACCTCTGGGGATAGAAAGGGGAACACTCTCAAAGGGCAATATTAAATTCAACTTAGTATCCTCTGAGGGTCTTCCTTATTTTATTGATCCCAAGAAGACAGGGTTATTGAGGTTGAGATGAAGCTCATATCATATTATCTTTTCCAACATTCTCCAGAGAGCTGTGAAAGCCCTAGTCATGGCACCTCCCCCAACCCCTGGTATTAGTTTTTAGGAATGAAGTAGTTGAGACCCGTACAGAGTTTTGAGAAAACCTTTATTGTCATGAAACAATGTAAAATTGTGTCAAAATGCCTATTGATGTACTTAACAAGTTGCTCTGGCAGTTAAAATTTTATAAAAATCAGTTATCATTAAAAACAAGAAGTAATTCCTTTAACCAGAAATCTTGGCTGACAAAGAATTTAAAACTGAAAGTTACCAAGCATGGTTGAGTACACCTATAATCCTAGTACTTGAGAGGCTGAAACAAGAAGATCACAGATTTGATACCAGCAGCACCCTCAGCAATTTAGTGAGACCACATTCATAACATGGTTGGGGTATAGCTCAGAGGTGGAATGCCCCTGGGTTCAATCCCCAGTAGCAACAAAACCAACCAAACAAAAGGTTACCAAAAGGCACATCAAATTTTAAAGACAATGAGTGATATCTAGAACAGCTAGCAGCAGAAGGCATTCCATAAAATTTCTAGATTTGGAAGGGGCTAAATCTCATTTCAAAAGGACACTGGTTCACTTCTGAAATCATGTCTTCTAACAAGAGACCTACCATTTTTCTTAGCAATTCTCTGCTTTTGCTACTGGTTTGATTTCTTGTCTTCCTTTAAATGTGTCCCCCATTCTTGCCTTGCTTTTCTTCTCATTTATGAACAACTTCAAAATCGAGATATTTAGGAGACATCAGGGACAACTTCACTAGAGAAGAGACTCTAAGCTGCAGACACATGCATGCCCTGTATAATCTCATCACTTTAAGTCAGGTGAATACAGCCCAGCACCTCATACTCAGTGTGGCCAAATTAGTGCTCATTCACTAGGCTGCTTTCCCCAGACTTTTCCCTGAATCTTGTGCAGCAAATAGCACCACAAAGCATCTTATTGTCCTCATTTAATAACCCAAGTCATTACTCACTTCACCTGGAATATCCAATTATTTCTGTTTTTATGCATACCAAACACCTCTGAAGTATACGACTTATCCCTGCATTCACTATTACTCCTTTTATTCTAAAAATTCTCTTCTTTTACTTGAGTTCTCACAATGACTTGACAGCAAATATTCGTACTTTTATAACTGACCTCTCACTAAGGATCTAGCAGCCAGATTACCAACTGGTTGACCTTCTAAAGAAGAAGGTGGCCACATTCCTGTTTTTTTTGTTTGTTTGTTTGTTTGTTTGTTTGTTTGTTTGTTTTGCGGTACTGGGGATTGAACTCAGGGGCATTCTACCTCCGAGCTACACCCTCAGCCCTATTTTGTATTCTTTATTTTGAAACCGAGTCTCACTAAGTTGAGGAGTGCCTCACTAGGTAGCTGAGGCTGGCCGCGAACCCGGATCCTCCGGTCTCAGCCTCCCAAATGCTGGGATTACAAGCGTGCGCCACAATGCTCGGCTCACATTCCTGTTCTTCAAAACTTTTCCTGGCTTCATGTGGTATGAAGAATGAAGTTCAAATGCTTTACCCTAATGCTGGGGATGCCAGGACTCTGACATCAGCATGTCCTAAAAATAAGTGTGACCCCATTGGAGAGATTCCCCTCACTTTGCACCTCTGCTTTTGTCTTAGTTTTTTTCTTGGTGCCATAAGCAGTTTCACTCACCACATGTATGCATGTGGTTACCTTCGTAATGCAAACTGCTCAAGGATGGGGAATATTCAAGTTGTCTTTACCTTCCCAGAATCTAGCAAGGTGATAAACAGAGGAATCAGTCAGTTTTACTGATTTATTTTCTTAAAAGGGCACTTAATTTTACTTATTCTTTGTGTGTGTGTGTGTGTGTGTGTGTGTGTGTGTGTGTGTGTGT
>PVLC010015919.1:0-36134 GCA_004027655.1 Graphiurus murinus
ACAAAATCATGTTATTTGCAAGGAAATGGAGGGAACTGGAAAACATTATGTTAAGTGAGATAAGTCAGTCACTAAAAGTTAAAAATCAAATGCTCTCCCTAATATGTGGAAGCTAGGGAGAAAATGGGACATAAGAGGGACTCCAGGTGAAGGAGAATTCTTAGGTGAACAAAAATTTGACTTAATGGAAGGTAACGGGGGGGGGGGACACCCTAATGAGCATGATGTACTTATAAGATCACATCAAAGTCAATCACTAAACTGACCAGGAGATAGGGGGAGGCTGGGTGGGAATTGGGGAAGGGTTAATGAGAAACATGTGCATGGATGTCTTTACCTGTACTAGTTTGTACCCAACAAAAATGTGTAATTAACCCTGTTGTACCCAAGAAATGTATAAAATTCCATGCTAAAAATTTAAAAAAAATAAAAATAAAAAATAAAAAATAAAAAAAAAGAAAAGCATAAGTTCTATATGTCATTTTATAAGACAATTTCATTTATTTAATACCACTACTTACATTTATCTCAGTAACACTAATGAAGTGAAATTCTACATGGCTACCTCTGACCAAGTCATGAAAGCTATAACTGAATATGTTTTGTGTTATTGATTTCTACCATTTTTGGATATAATTAACACATTATTTTAAATTAAATTTGAAAGAGTTTGAATGTGGACACTTGTACTATCTTTTCAGGCCCAGGTTCATGTAACAGGCCAATAACAATGGTTAACACATATGTTATTTACTATGGGCCACATTCTGATATACTTAGAATTGTCTTGTAAGGCAAATTTAAGACTATACTATATCTATTACATTTGAGGAAACTGACAACCAAAGAAGAGAATTAATTATTCTAAGGTCACATAGCTTGTAAGCACTAGATCTGGGTTTGGAAATTGTGGTTCTTTCCGGATTCAGTGTTCCAAATTACCATGATCTACTTCCTCTTTGCACAGTTTGTTCTTAAACCAAAATGGTACCATTCAAATTGATCATTCATCAATATTCTACAGTTTGTTTCCAAATGATATTTAACTACTTCCCAAAATCAAGCCTAAATTCAGTGTATTAAGAGTTATTACCACTGAGGTTCCCTAAATAAATTATCACATATTTTGAATTGCATGGTTTAACAAGTGATATTCTGAGTTATGTGCATGTTGGGGAGAGAGTCCTTATTTGTAGTCCCTACTGATTTCTGTGGTGTAAATTCTTCCACCATGAAATTTCAAGCTTCTAATGTGAAACCACTGAATGCAGCTGGGAAGTTAGGAAACAATTACCTCTCACAAGTCCTTTACAAGCTGGATCCACCCCACCTTCCACTGACTGTTTCTAAAAATGCTCGTAAAAACAACAGTGTTTGAATAAGCATTTAATTTGAACCATTCATTCCTTGCTTATGTTTTTTGAATGAATCATTTTAATGCTTAGGATAAAATTCAAATTTGATAGCCCTTCTTACAGGGCTCTCTCTATATATGGTGATGCCGGTGGAGAACTATTTATACATTGACCAAATTACACTCCTCAGCCTTACCAAAATTATCTTCTATTTTCAAACACTGGGATTCTTAAGCCTTTCACAAGCTATTCTTTACACCTGATGTATTCTGCTCCCTGTATTTCCTCTGGCAAACTCATTCTTATCATGTATGTCCCAGCTAATGTCCCTCCTTGAGGAAGGCTTCCTGACCTCTCAGCACTTCTTTGTGTGTCCAATATAAAAATCTGTAAATCTCTGAAATACACAGATTTTCCCAAATTATATATAAATTTCTATAATTATTACAAAATTTTATATATTAAAGATACACAAAAAATTATATAATTTTTAGTAGTTAAGTAGCTATTTAAGGTTTCTCTCTATATATACAAAAATGACCATTTATTTATTTTTCAGAAACTGTTATTAATCAGAACATAATAATCCTTCAACATACACTTTGAAACACCAAAAATGCCTCTAAATTACATGGTCTTAAGATACGTAACTTTTTTGATGTGGCCATATCTTCCTTGAAATTTGGAATCAAAATATATGTACTTTTTTTTATGCTTTCCATGGTATCAATAGTGCAAAACATATAGTAAATGCTCAAATGTGTTGAATTGAATTGCATATTTAAAAGTTTGCTACGTGCAGTGACAGTGGTATGAGTAATACAGAAAAATTAATCTAATGTTTTTATTAATTTACTCTGATAAAATAATAGAAATAAATAATAGTGTACATATCTGAATGTAGATATCTGCTGCTATTGCTACATTCTATATATTGAAAGAAAGAAATGTACACACCGGTGTAGATCTTCCATGTTTTTGTCCCACATTGAACACGTTAGTCCTGATCTTGTTTTGGATAAATTGCCCATGTAATTTTTTCCATTTCCACGATAACAATCTAGACATAAAATATTTTTTTAAAAATGAATATTATGAAGTATAAAGCAAAAGCATTTTTACTATCATGTGAAATTAAAAAATCAGCACAATAATTAAACCAAAGTAACCTAATGAATATAAAAATTAAAGAGTGTTAAATATATGAGGTTAAAATATGTCTATTTTCAGCCTAATTTCTATTTAACTAAAATGAGTGCAAATACAAATTCGAATATTAAAACAATAATAAGCTAAAAATCATAGAAGTACTTTAGGTCACAAAAAGATGATAATTTTTTAGAATTACATATATATTTCCCAGCATTTTCTACTGAAAAGTTTCATTCCACAGAAAAGCTCTAAGAATAATAAAATGAAACTTATATACCCATCACATTACTTGTGTTTTTGTTTTTGCCTCTGTTGACACTGACATCCTGAATCATTCGAGCCAGCTGTTTTACAAATGCTCATCAATTTCAATTTGTTTGATTATTTTCTCATGAATGAAATCAAGTTAAACACAATTGACAGGAGTATTACAGAGGTGGTGTTTTGTCCTCAGAGCATTACAGCTTGTGACACATGACATCCTTTTGTTTCATCACTGCAGACTCATTTTGTCATTTTGGTTGAGTGACGTAAAGGAAAACCTCTTTGTATTTAACAATAACAACAAC
Organism: Graphiurus murinus; assembly: GCA_004027655.1. Taxonomy (NCBI): domain Eukaryota; kingdom Metazoa; phylum Chordata; class Mammalia; order Rodentia; family Gliridae; genus Graphiurus; species Graphiurus murinus. The sequence goes on from PVLC010015919.1 coordinate 3,077, forward strand.
AAAAAGTATGTTGAGACTTTTGAAACTGAGTAAACATCCTATTGCCAAACAAATTTTCACAAGATTGGTTAGGTATATTTGGATGAAGTTTTTCATAAATCAGTTACAATCATGCTGGTTGGGAAATGGTTATTTTTCTTTTATTGTCTTGTCTGTCTTGTCCTGTCCTGTCCTGTCTTGTCTTTTCTCTTCTTTTTTTTTTTTTTTTCTTTTTTCTGTGTGTGGTACTGGGATTGAACCCAGGGGCATTCTACATCTGAGCTACACCTCCAGTCCTATTTTATGTTTTATTTGGAAACAGAGTCTTACTATGTCCCTGAGGCTTGCTGCCAACCTGCAATCTTCCTGTCTCAGTCTCCAAAGTACTGCGATTACAAGCATGCGCCACCACACCTTGCTGTAAAATGGTTATTTTTTATTTTCATTTCTCTATATTTATTAGTTGGAACTCCTTTGAGAATAGAAGTTTTTCTTTTTCTTTCTATTTAATTATTAAAAACATAAATGCACCTATTGTAGCAGAACTAGTAATATAAAAGTAGACCCACTTTTTTGTCTTATTCAATGAGACAGATAATCTATTACTATTATTCATTTTTGATGCTCAAAATGTTCATTTGGCCAGTGGAGACCACTTTGAACTGACTCCCTTGACCCTTACTGTGGCCCACGAAATTTTATTTTCCCTTTTCTTAAATTGAGCAATTTGTGTTTTATTAACCATTGAGAGCAGTAGCAGTGTCTATATTCTTAACAAAAGATGTAATCAGATCAGGTTCTTCTGAAAATGTAGGCCGTTTTGCAGTATATAAAAAGTAAACTGTCCCATGTTTTAAGTAACACCAAAAATACCTAAAAACTGACTTCATTTATTAATCATTCCTAATTTTACATGAATATTACTCTAGTTTTGACTATAAAGTACAAACTATAATTTTGACTATAAAATCTGCAAATTTAAATCAACATTATTATGTTTAAATTTTTGTGATTATAATAGTTTATAAATCCCAATAAAAATGATTAAATAAGTAATTTAATCATTTCCTTAGGATATGATACAGATGAAATAACAGTCATAGTATACTTATTTTCAAAAAGTGGGAAGCTGATCCTTTTGTTATATATAAATATTAATTATAATATATAATTATGCAATGTATAAGATATAATTATATATGATATATTACTATAAGATATATATATATATAAATACCCACCAGAAGCTTAACAAACAATTGTTCTCATTTCCTTTGATCACTCACAAATTATCAATAATTGTTCAAGTGAAAGAGATGCAGAAGACTCAGCTGGTACCGAATGTCCCTTAATTATTGGTTTCCACATTATTTCTCACTGATCTTTATAATCTACCAAAGAATAGTGAAATTGACTGAAAAGGGACTCATCCTCTTTTCCATCTACAACTCTGTTTTCATAGTTGCTCATGAGCAATGACATTAGAGAAAAAGTTAAAGGATGAAAGAAATCTATACAAAGGGCAATAAATCCATTAAATGGAGCTTTGAGTAGGCTTGGGTTTTTTAGGATGGTATTGGACTGACCATGACTATGACCATCATTTTTACATTTGTGAAATAGAATATGGTCATTTAAACGTTGTCATTCTCAATCTATTCTATATCAACAAATTTCCAGAGCTCAACATTATTATTAGTCATTAACAGATTACTTTTTTTTTTTTAGCTGACTTCAATCTGACATTTCTATTGCTTCCTGAAACATTTATCCTCAAAGCATCTGTGTTTGCAAGTTCAGTGGTGATTTGTCCCAAGCCCCACCATCACACATCATCTCCACCAGTAACACCCAGGTCCAAGTTATTCTAATCTCTTGCTTGGACTATTAAAACAACTACCTCTATAGTACTTTGGTTTTAACTCTGGTCAAGAATTCTAGCATTTTCCTCAAGGCAGCCAGAGTGATCCAGTTAAAACTTTAGTCAGATCACATAATTTTCAGAGCCCAACACACAGCCCTTTCTCTTTCAGAATAAAAGTACAAACCCTGGTGGTTCCTACAAGGCCTATGCAGTTTTAATCCAATTGCCTTCGTCTCATCTCTTGATACTTTCCATCTTGCACATTCTGTCCTAGCCATAGTGATGTGCTTTTTTTTTTTTTTTTTTTAAGTTTTCAGGAATTCTCTTATCTCATGTCATTGCCTTTAAGGTTTCCTCCATCTAGAATGTTCTTTACATACATACACACATGGCACAAGCTACTCCCTCACTTCCTTCCAGTCCTCCATAAATGTTTCCTTATGAGCCAGGCATGGTGGCACACGCTTGTAATCCCAGCATTTGGGATGCTGAGACTGGAGGATCCAGGTTCAAGACCAGCCTCAGATACCTAGTGAGGCACTCTGCAACTTAGTGAGACCCTGTTTCAAAATAAAAATGGGACTGGGGTTGTAGCTCAAAGGTAGAATGCCACAAAAAAAAAAAGTTTTCTTAACACATGAAATCTTCCTTGACCATTATAATATTAAAAACCAACACCTCTCTACTCTTACTCTAGGTTGAAGATACCTCTAGCACTTACCACAAACTTATATAAATAGGTATGCGATCTTTTATTTATTTATTTATTTATTTATTTATTTATTTATTTATTTATTTATTTATTTTGCATGTTTCCTATCTGTTTGGAAAGCAGATCACTGGGGCCAGATAATTTAGTTTTGTTTATTGGTTTATCTCCAGTACCTAGAATTGTTGTCTGCCACTTGAATAAATAAGTAAATAAATAAATGTTGAGTCTATGAATATGTAAAAGAAATCCAACTTTAGATTTGATGATCCTCCTTGCTAACCAGCAAGAACAGTGTAACAAGATGTAGCTAGATCTGCTGCTATAAAATGAACCCTCCATTAAGGCATTTCTCCTGGATTTAATCATGCCCATACTGCAAAATGTCAGCTATTACCTTGTCCACTTGACACGTCACATTTTGGAATTTGGGAGCAGTAGCCAATCCGGATGTTTGGATCAGTGGTGAAACACCAGGGTGACTCAGCCCCATCTGGATTTCGGCAATAATTTTCTCGTAGGTCCCTATGAAGAATAAGCATGATAATGTGAATTGCCTGAGTCTTAACACTGATGAACTTAGTGCTATTATATTTCCAGAATCCCAGAATGTATGCATGTTTATAAATAGAGTTCTATGTTTTGGGAATTAGGATAGTTACAGCAATTTAGAATTTGGTATACACAACTGACAGTGCCCAAGTTACTGAAGTAAATGTTGTCAGATGTCAGCTTTCCTTTCCCCCACAGGCCTGGAGTTTCACATAAACATGACTGCTTCATGAAAGAGAAACAGTACCACCACATTCTTCTCACTCATTCTCAAGGTTTGAACCCTCAATTGCTACGATTTCAAAAACCTGACTGTTTATTTATTACATTTTCATGGGACATATATAACACAGAATTAAAATATAGTTCTTTTTGCAAAAGAAAAATTATTAATGGTTGCTTACTCTTATTTAAGGAAAACTCAAATTGTTTAACCCTGAATAGTTATTTCTTCCTTGAATTTTCTATTTTTTGATTTATTTAATATTCTGCACAAATTCCTTTTAATTACAAAGTAGTTCTTTCTTGACTTACAGAAGTTACCTGAATACTTCTATAAAATTAAGGCCTAATTATAGTACAGAAAACTAACTATAAAGTAAGTAGTCAGCAGAGTAAGTGTGCCTCCTTTTTTTAATTAGTATTTTAATTACAAATTTAGAGTTCCCTATGAGAAAACAATCTATGTTAATATTCTGTGTATTTAAAAGGGTTTTAGTGGCTTTCTATCTTAATATGGCTCACATTAAATAAAATGTGGACTTTATTATGTATTTTCCCGAAATATACTCTGATTTTAAGCAAGAATATGCTTTCTTTTAGCAATCCCTGGATAATAATTTACCTCGATTAATATTCAGTGTATTGGAAACTACAGTATTTGTATAACATAGGTCCAATTAGAAGCACTATAACTTTATTAATACCCAGATAGACCAACAGAAACTGAAAACATTCTAAGGAAGGAGTTTGTATGTCTTAGAAAATCAACAGTAGTTCTATCCTGTCAAAGCAGATCTCAAAGCAAAGTGTGTCATTATTAAAGGATCTGGGAAAACAACTGTTTAGTAAATGTTCACATAATAACCTATATTCAAATATGTAGCATTCTTATAAAAGTTATTAGCCAAAATAAATGGAGAAAATCCTTATTTCATTTAAATCAATGTATACTTATGTTGCCAAAATTTATGTCCATATGAAATATCTGCATTAAATTTTATATAAAATTTGTGCAGATTTATAACTTCAGATAAATAATTATATTTTTAATTTAAGGCAAGACAATATCTAAGGCTGCCAAAAGTCTCAGTTTGAGCCTTTTGGAGTCTATATCTATTTTAGTCAAGATTTGCCTGAATATTTTCCTTAAATTTTTTCACTTTGCTTGAAAAATATAATTGTTTTCAATTACTAAAGTGAATTGATAATTATGATTCATGTACATTCATCACAGGCAGTATTGTTCAGTTATAGTATTTCAAAAACTGACATTTGCATAGAGTTCTGCTATTGGGGAAAACAGTGTTTAATAGAACTGGAAATACCTAATATTTCCCTTTCTTCTGAATCATGAATAGCAAATAGTAAAAAAAATTCTGAGCAAGATGTTGAATCCCATTTTAGAAGTATTATAACACATCTCACTCTTTGTTTTTGATATTTATGTTTAGCTATTTTGGCCAAATAAATTAAGCAAGAAGGTATTAAATTCCAGTAAGATGTAAGAAAATTTGATAATTTTTATTGGGAAATATATAAATTAAGTTTTTATAATTATCCTTTTTTTACAGATAAAGTTCACTAGATATTTATGCACAGTTTTTTTATTTGACTATTACCAGTTATTAAAAGTTAAGAAATGTGAATGGCATAGACACTATCTCCTCTGTTTCTTACAACTTATCTTTTATCATTCCCTGTGCTTTATCTACTTTGATATTTATTTCTGAGGTGTGAAACACATGGGTCAGGAATAGAGAATGTATTGCTGTGAAGGAAATGAAGGATATAAAATCAGAATGACAACTATAAATTTTATTGTTATAAAATAATGAAAAAATGCAACACATGGATATTTACTCTCTCTAAACAGATTATTGAATTACAGAACTAGTTACACACACACACACACACACACACACACACACACACACTTCTTTTTAGTAGCTGGGCCACTAGTACTTGAAGTTCTCCATCCTGCAATGTTTGGCTATCTTATTAAAAGTCAATTACATAAAGCTAATATATGTTATTTATAGGTGCTATTTCAGCAAAGCCACTGTGAATGGCATGTGTGTTATAAATTCCAAAAGCAATCATTTTATGTTCCTCATAACAAGGTGGACAATTTAAAAACACATGGCACTGTGACTGTGTCTGTCCAACAAAGGCCAAGTGGTAAAAAAAAAAAAAAAAAAAAAAAACTCTTGTGGGGAATGCACGTAGCAACCTCAGAGTTGATACTCTAGGCCAGTTGTTTTGGCTTGATTTATTTAAACAATTGTTTTACTTCTCCACTTTTCACAAATATCCAGAAACAATTGAAAACATTCATTTGAGTTATTAAAAAGAATTCTTTCATAGATCTTTAGTTGAAATTAACCACTTCAAAGTGTTGACTAAACTCAAGATATGTCTTTCTTGTAAGAGAAGAAAGGTAACCCCCTCGCTTAAACTAATATGAAAATTTAAGAAGACACTAGCTTGAAATATGCATGGGTATCATTACTGATAATTGATTTACTAAGTAGACATTCAAAAGCAAAGCTATGAGCAGAAACAACCTAAAGATATGTTTCCCAAAGCATGTCAGTTCAACCCTCTGGGCTAGAATTGCCTAGAACACTTTTTTAAATGATCATTTGAGGCTGAATCCCAGACTAAAGAAAACAAAATATCTGAGTTGAGAAATAATCTCCCTTTTCACTCCTGATTATAGCTGAGCACACCAAAGTTAGAGGATTGCTAACACAGATATCAGTTAAAAAGTAATCGCTCTGTTTCATTTCTCCCAGGGCCTACTGAAATGTATGACCTTCACCTAATTTACTCACTTGCACTTAAAATTTTCAGGAGTTATGTCATGCTGATGAGGATACTGGGAATCCCATCGCTGACATGGAATTCCATTCCAAATGGTGTTAATGGTTCCTCTGTAACCTTCTCCTTGACCTTGAATGCATTCAGTTGTCTCCATAGGAACATCAGTATCATTCACTGTACTGTGAGCTATTGGTAGAAAGACATATAAACTTAAATAAAATATTTAAACATGTCATTCACTTCTTAGAGTTCTCTTGCATTTGTATCACTAGGATTTTTTTGGTCACTTATAGTAATTAATCACAATAAGAAATTTAACTTAAGATTATCTCCATTCCAATTTTTCTTTCATTGCAACCTAAATTGTGTATTTTTATCCTTTTATTGGCACATTATAATTATACATTATAGTGAGATTCAGTTACACAAACATTCCTGTACACGTCATTTTGTTTATTTCCCTCTGCACTGTTTAAAGGCATTTTATTCCCATAGATATCTTATGTATACTTAATATATACCTCTGAAATGATTATAGAGCTACCCTTAAAATCAAGTTGCTTAATACATACAAAATCAGTAATGCAGCTGTTCCTAGGAAGACCTATTTCCTACTTTTTGTTTCCAAACTTCAGTGCTTACCACAATTCAAGAAGACCATGTAACCCTCAGAAATTAATTTTTTTTTTTTTGTGGTACTGGGGACTAAACTCAGGGGCATTCTACCTCCGAGCTATACCTCCAGCCCTATTTTTTATTCTTTATTTTGAAACAGGGTCTCACTAAGTTGCAGAGTGCCTCACTAGGTAGCTGAGGCTGGCTGAGAAACCGGATCCTCTGGTCTCAGCCTCCCAAATGCTGGGATTACAAGCGTGCGCCACCACACCTGACTCAGAAATTAATTTTAAAAAATTACAAAAGTAAATTTACACCAGAAATTGGACACTCTCTTTTTGTGTTTAATGTTCACTCACTTAACCAAAATATAGCCGAAACATTCTGGAATAAGTAAAATTCATATATCTTCTCAAAGAAAATATAGTTTGATAGAGAAAAGTCAATGTAAATTCCCAGCTACCTTTATAATCTCAGTGGTCATGAAAGATGTCTCAGGATAAAAATAGTTTAAAATCATCTAAGGTAGTTTAAGATTCAAATAAATTTTTTTGGCTCATTGCATTCTGGAATGAGATATAACTCCTATACAAAGGAGAGACAAATATTAGATATGCCTTTAGAGATTAGGGATGCTTAGGAAAGTTTTCTATATTTAACAGTGTAAATTTTGTTTTTCTTTTTTTCTATTTTTAATTTTATTTTTTCAATTGGTGCATTGTAATCATACATCTTTGTTAGGTAAACTGATAAAGGCATACATGCACACATTTCTCATTTAACCCTTCACCAATTCCCACCCCACTCCCTCACCCTTCCTCCTTCTCAGGTTCAGATTAGTGATTGACTTTGATATGTTTGTGAAAGTACATCATGTGCATTAAGGTGTCCCCCTCCCCCCATCACCTTCAGTTACGTCAATTTCTTTGCTCACCTAAGATTTCTGCTTCTTCTTCTGGAGTCCCTCTTATGTCCTATTTTAATGGCTCTTAAATTTCATTTAAATTTATTTCTCTTGAACAATTACTACATTATGCAGCAGAGTGCTTCATTTCATTAAAGTCCATGAACTATATGCTTGGGAAAACTAATTATAGCCTAGGTTTAAAGTTATTCTGTGAATCTTTGTGAATAAAAAGAGGAAGAACACACCAATGAGCACCGCAACCAGCAGAATATGGTGTGCACATATATCCACTCATTCCTTTTTAATTTAACTTTGCTTCAGCTCATTTAAAAGTGTTTATATGTCATATCATCTACTCTGGAGGATATAAATATCCTAAACTACAAAGAAATCCAAATGTAGATGAAAAATATCCAGAGATTGACCTATAATGTGCTAATTGAGAGCTGATAGTCCAGAAAATTAATATATAGTGATATCAGTAATATAGGTTGATTTAAGAAAAACAAAAGTATTAGATTAGGAGAAATTACTTGTACAGAAAAATTGATTTAAATACTACCTAAAGGCCTTTGATGAAATACAAAATAAGATGGGTTTCATAAATACTGAGGAACTATATTTCATCAAAATAAATTAAGGTACTATGTTTCTGATGATGTAAGTGCTCAATGATTTGAGAAGACTGAATGTGTGAGGAATGTTTTTGAAGGGTGATAATTCTAAAATAGATTGAGTTTGTACAGATATTTCACACTTACAAAACAATGATGAAAAAGGAGACAAAAATAAATATGTCCAGGAATTCATCAATTCATTAGTCTATATCCACCTTTCTATTTTGTTACAATGCAGTTTGAAACCCTACCCCAGTGCTACCACTCTGTCTTAAGACTTCTAGCCTCCAGAATCATGAGCCAAAATTTACCTGTTTTCTTAAAACATTTTCAAATATGTGACATTTTTTAATAGCAACAGGTAAGAGACTCAGACACCTACCTCTTGGAGCATAGTCTTGGACAGCAAGCTTGTGACCGCTGTCAGGACTCTTATGTCCTGACAGTGATAGGAATCTCAGAATAGGGCAGCCACTACAAACATATTTTCACTAAGTTTTCACAGACTTCCCTGGCTGCCTTGAGCACCTTAACTTTTTTGTTTCCCTACTTGATTGTTTTGTTTGATCATTACTGAACCATTCTTCTCAAGCACTACCCTGGTACTGTGCACCTGTAATCCACAGACCCATCCTCCATGAACCCAGATGTAACACAAGGGCGGCAATCAGCTAGAAATGGACCCATCACGTCTCTGCAAAACTAGTTCTAGGCTGAGCTCATCCAATATCAACATACTTCATTCCTTGGACATTAGTATGATTTGTCAGATACTAACCAAGACAATGAAAACAAGAAAATAATAAAATATTTAGACATGATTGTGGATTTGGCCATTGTCTGATGAGTTTTCTAAGTAGGGAAGTTTCATAGAGTTGTTTCTTCTACTATATGAAGGTAACTTCAGGTTGCAAAAAGTGACTGGGGAGAAAGGAGGCAGTAAACATCTGCCTACAGTACCAATCTAAGAATAAATACAAAATATCATTTCCAGATTATGTTATTAGATAAGAGTGATGCAATTTCCAAGTAATCTTTTTTCACAAATAACTTTTTAAAGTTATGCTCTTCTAGAAATCACCCATGGTGGTTAAAATTTGAAGCAACATGTGGAGCCTTAAATTCAAACACAAGTTTAAATGCACTTTATTAAAAGGGACATCATTAAGGTAAACAAAGAATATCAGAACTCATTAGGAAATCAATAACTGGCATACGCAATGAGTACTTTAAGCAAATGCATGAACATCAGAGGGAGAATAAAATTTAAACACGAATTGAGGATATTTTCCGTATTAGAGGACAGATCTTTAAATTTTAGGAGTCTCTGAGATAAGAGAGACATGTATTACAAAAATCCTAACTCAAAGGAAAAATCATTTGTATAAAAACATTGCAAAAAATATTCCAGAGTTGATTTATTCATTAAAATTTTTATGTCAAATTCAAAGACTTGTATTGTTAGTGTTAACTCTGTATCTCAACTGCAGAGGTTTCTAACCAGATCTAATTAAAGCATCTTTCACTTTTAAAGAGTAATTATAAGATTTTAACCATTTGAACCCATTATGTTGAAGTCTTTTTCCTAAACTTACATTATCTTAATGGCCTTAATATAAATTTATCTTAAAGAGTCACTAAATATTTACTAAAAAAGTAAGCTAAAAACCAGTTTTGTATCTAGATGAAAGAATTTAAACTATATGACGTATTCTAATTTGGAAGTAGGAAATAAAACTTTTTTGGAATTTCCAAAATTACAGAATAGAAAAGATTACTGATATGAATAAAAATATGTTATTATATAAAATAATAGGCATAATCAAAATGTAAAAATTCTCAATAACATTAGTGATTTTAATCTATTATGTTAATAAGTACCTATAACTTTATGTAACTTGACAATTTTACTTTTACTTGTGTTTTAATTTATTGGAAATATTTCTCAATATTTTAACCACAAACTAGTAGTATTCAGCTAGTGTCTGCTGCAATTAGTGCATTATGCATTTATCTCACTTGATATTCAGCTGCTAGAAGTGACCTCATAATTGAAAACTACAAAATTCTGGTAGCAATGTATAGAATAAACAATATGGGTAAATAAAGGTACATAGGTAGGTAAATAAAGGTATATTGGTGCTTCAATATTAGTACAACTGCAATATTAGTTTATTTAGGTATCTTAGTAATTTTTATCTATAAATAATAGTTACCGTGAGACTTCATGAAGCTGTTTAATAAATATTATCTGATGAAGACCATAGTAAATGATTTGTCTACAGACCATTTAACAGTAATAGAAATGTTTGATCTTTCTTTGTTGCTCACATACTTACTATCCAGATAAAATGAATTATTTATTAACTACAATAAAATAGGTCTCTTATCGTGCACTAATATGTAAATATCATAATCTAGTGCAAAAACAAAGCAAAGGCTTCACAATAATTGATTTGGAAAGAGCTATTAAATATTAGGAAAGACATTCCTTTGTACTGTATCTTTTAACATGGGAGATGAATAAAGGAGGGTTTTGAAGAGTCTCCAGTGACCAAACAAAGTGTTAAAGAAGCACAGAAACATTGCCAAATATCAGCTGAAGCTGATCAAGTTGAGATAAAGCAACATGTTTTTAAAAATACAACCTTCCTACATACAGAAATATTTTTGCAAGTATGTCTACTAAGTTCACACTGAAAATACCAGGAACTCTTTTGAGAGTTTCTTGCAAATAAAATATTTTGCCAGGGGTATCATTGGTGAACACACTTTGGAAGCAGATGCAAAGATATTTATAAGATCCTCAGTGGCCCATGAGTGAAGGAATGTTTTCCTTTGATGATTGACACAAAGTTTTCTGTCTGGAAACACTTTAAGGAAAACAATATTCGCTATTGAAATTTTCACTGTTCTGTTGAAAATGATAATATACAATGCATGCCTCTGAGAACATTAATTTCACTTTGCCGGTATACATGTGCTGTGATCTGATTGCTGTAATATTTGAAGGACGTTTTAAAGTTTGAATAGATTTTCTTGAGAGGAAGACCATTAACTGTAATCTAATTCTTGGGGCAAGCATCCCAGAGAGATCAGTAGAACAAGATCACTAACAGTAAGTCTGATCAGTTTTGTCTTTGAAGGACTGGCCAAAGACCTTACGGAGGTCTGTGAACGGCAGCTTAAGAGTACAAGTACACATGTTTGTTATAAAGAGCCGCTTCCAGGGCTTTATAAGCTTTATATGGATGATAAGTAAACCCTCACTTTTTAAGTTCTTTCCCTACTCCCAATTCTGACAATAGAAAATTCAGATTTCCCAATAGAGATAAGCTACTGCTGTTCTTTTTCCTGTAGCTAAGAACAAGTTGCTTTACAATCCAGTGGGAAAATACCTGATTATCCCTTGGAGTTGTTCAACCTAACTCACTACTTCTTATTCTCAGCTACCAAAGAACAACTGAAATATAGGGTTTACATGATGATGGTCCCTAGATGCCAATAGTGTATAAAGCCACTCTCCCACCAAAAGCACTTGTGCTCTTTGGGTCACCAAGGGCAGGAACAGGCTCACTGTGAATTTAAAGAGCTTTTTGCTTTAAAACTGACATGGGAAAGTAGTAAAGACCTCCAAAGTACAAACCTCAAATTGTTTGCACGTTTGCTTTCCATGTGAAGACAGTACTCATATCTGAAACTTTTCCCTGGACTTTTTCCAAGTCTTTTCTGGGACAAAATGCTCAGGAGACAAGACTTTCATGAAAGGTCTTCAATCCTATAGTCTTATTCCTTAGAAGAGGACATGGAAAGGATGTCCAAGTAAAAGATTTTTCCCTTGAGAAAGGGTATTGATAGCATTATTTTCTCCTGACTCAGAATACAATAAGATCTTTTATGAATCCCTATTCTGGCCTTGGATTAATTAATAAAATTCAATGACACAATTGGCCTTCTTTAAGAAGGAACATAATTTGTTGTAGTTATTTTGCTAGTACACATGCAAATTAATTTTTGAAAGATAGCTATATTCTCTTCAAATGAGGTCAATTTTTACTGAGAGGATTTTTTATTTTAAAAATGGCAACATAACCTACATTAGTCTGCTCATGCTACTATTATAAAATACCACAGACTTGGTAGTTTAAGCAACAATAATTTATTTTCTCACAGTTCTGGACACTGGAAAGTTCAAGACCAAAGTGCTAGCCAATTGAATCCTAGTGAGGGCTCTTTTTCTGATTTTTAGATTCTGTCTTCTTGTCCTCACTTGATGGAGAAACAAAAAGACAGATCTCTCTTCCTTTTTGCTATAAATTCATCTGTCCTACCACATTAGGGCTCATCCTTGTGACTTTATATAAAATTATCTTTTAAAATACCTACATCAAAATATAATCACTTGGAAGGATAGGGCTACAATACTTAAATTTTGAGGGAGGCACAAGTCAATCCACTACATACCTTGGATAGCAATTTTAGTTATAAAAGGTCTGCCTAGATAACACTTCTAAATGGCTCTGGAAACCTATAATTTAAAAAAAAAAAAACATGCAAGAGAAGGAAAAAGAAGAGAATCATAGAGGTAAAACAAGACAAGACTTGTCCATTTTGATGGTAAAAAGAAATTCATTAAGACATTAGCAGCAAATAAACATAACTAGCCCAGGGAAGCATGAAACTTAAGGATGAGTTGAGGTGATGGGAGGAAAGTATGAAGCAAACCGTTGTTTCATTTTTCGTATGGAAACCGAGAATTATAGAAGAAATACCAAGAAAAAAAAGATTAAAAATGTCTGCTTTCTAGGAAGATAACATTCATTCATTCAATGAATACTCATTGAACTCCTGCATGGCTAAGACAGTATGTTAAACATGGAAGAACAAAAAAAAAAAAAAGACACGATTCTTGTTCAGTTAGAGCTTACAAATTGTGTTAGAGAGACCTATAATAAAAAAGTTCAAAAGTAAATATAAAATCAAGACTCATGGGAAAAGAGGCTTGTGATGGTATGAATATATAACAAGGGACTTGACCAAATCAGGGTGGTCAAATTAAGAATTGATAATGAAGAAAACAATAGCTGAGCTAAAATTTAAACAACGAGTAACTGTCAATTAGGTGAGACAAGAAGAAAAAAAATGTCAAAGCAGAAGGGATAGCAGGGGAACTCTGAAGGAATTCTAATGAGAACATGGAAAATATGAGCTGCAGGAATAAAACCAGTGTGGCTAAAGCAAAGAGTAAAAGAATATGGAGAGAAAGGTGGTAGTATGTGGAGTCATATTTAGGTTAGAGATGTGGGAGAGAAGTACATGATAGTTTTCTTTTGTCTTTTCCCCAATTAATGGAAAACATTGAAGAGTCCTTAATTATGGTACATGTGTGCTAAGGATGAGTTATGATAGCAGCAGATTTTTAAAGCATCATTTTGTTTGCAGTGTGGAGAAGAGATTGGAAAGGGAAGATAGTGGATATAGAAACTACTCCTCTCAGGAGGTCATTAAAACATTCACAATGAAAAATAAGCATTAACTTTTGTATAAAGGAGACAGAGAAGCTGGGCGTGGTGACGCGCGCTTGTAATCCCAGCATTTGGGAGGCTGAAATGGGAGGTTCCGGGTTCGAGGCCAGCCTCAGCTGCCTAGTGAGGCACTCTGCAACTTAGTGAGACCCTGTTTCAAAATAGAGAATAAAAAATAGGGCTAGGGGTATAGCTCGGAGGTAGAATGCCCCTGAGTTCAATCCCTAGTACCGCAAATAAATAAATAAATAAATAAATAAATAAATAAATAAATAAATAAGACATAGAGGACATGAAGTGGTGTATTTGAGGGTACATACATAGGAGATAAAATTGACAGCCCTTAGTGATGAGTCAAATGTGAGGCATGGAAGAGAAAGAAAGGTCTGGGATTATTATAAACCTTTGGATTTTAAACTAGGTAAATGTTGGTACCAATCATGCAATGAAGAGTTTTAAGGTAGAATACACACTACCACAGGATTAATGAAGAAAATCAGAGAAAAGGATAATGATAGAAGTCTCCAAGTTGCTGGTGGTGAGAGACTGGAAAGAACTGGAACAGCCAACAGATATATTCTAGTTAGTGTATATTGTGAATCCCCCTTTGAAGGAGACAATGGCAGCATTACATCTTGTGACATCTTGCAAAAAGCTATTCTCAGAGGTTCTAGGGACATTTGAGGTCCTCAAGATTCTTTCAGGGTCTCCAGAAGTCAAAACTGCCTGTATAATAATGTCAAGACATAATTTGTCTTTCATACTGTAGAGTTTCAGGTACCATGTGATATGTGCATCTCCAAAGGCTAAGGCAGAAGCAAATACAAGGGATCTAGCTGTCTTCTATTAAGATGACATTAAGAAATTTGCAAAACTCTAGATTTGAAAAAAAAAACTATAATACCACTATTTTCTTGAAATATATTTTTAATCAGCTATATTAATAGCCAATAAATCTGATATTACTATCCTTAATGAATTAACATTTTTTAAGTTTTATTTTTAAGTATTGAGTCATATAACCCACACAGGTTATTCAGGCTTCAATAAAGTTAAAGAATATACAGGTGTCTTCAGTCTAGGAAGTTTGTGAAATGATTTCAGTAAACAATGAGATTTTCTAAGGGGTATCAGTCACAAGGGAGATTTTCAATTGCCAGACACCTATCATAGTTCACTTCAAAAAAAAGATGATTAGGCTGATATTATTTCCCTCTAAATAGCAATGAACTAATATATAGAACAAACTGTTATTCTGAATATGAACTTATTACAGGGGAAATCCATGAGAGAATCATTATTTCATTGAGGCTCTATTCAGGATTTTCAATCTTGATATGTGTTTGCAAAGTCTTAAAATCCCATTATGTTCAAATTTTTGTTAAGAGTTTATATAGCCAAGTATTTGTGAGCTGCTGGTATTTGGGCAGAAGTCTTCTTGGAGGAATATGGTGAGAGAACAGGCTCAGAGGCCTGTTCAGCACCCTGGCACACATTTGCAGACAATGCGTGACCTTCACTCATTGTCTCCACTTTCAGTGATTTCCTGATCTTAAGATAGAAGCTTGGGAATAAAGGGACAGGAACAAATGTGGCCATTCAGCAAAAGTGGAATCAGAGCAGTATTCAAACTGACTCTGAAAGGTGTGAATATCCCAACAAGACAGTGTCTGTTTTTGCTTTACGAGCTCATGCTAATGCTCTGAAATGTCAATTTTATCATAGACTTTGGTCCATCTCATTCTTTTCTGTAAACTCAGCATCTGGAAAAGTTTTTGACTTGTGATAGCTGCTCAGCAAATAATTATTGAATGAAAGCTATGCATAAAGGGGCAAATAACTCTCTTCAGGTTCAACATTTGTCTGCTGGGATGTCTTTTTGTGCAAGGCTTTTGTGGGCACTATTTGCTTATAACATTCCAAAGCCTCATACAGAAAACTAAATTTTTTTTTTTTTTTTTTTTTGCGGTACTGGGGATTGAACTCAGGGGCATTCTACCTCCGAGCTATACCCCCAGCCCTATTTTTTTATTCCTTATTTTGAAACCAAGTCTCACTAAGTTGCGGAGTGCCTCACTAGGTAGCTGAGGCTGGCCATGAACCCGGATCCTCCGGTCTCAGCCTCCCAAATGCTGGGATTACAAGCATGCGCCACCACGTCCGGCTTCAGAAAACTAAATTTAAGTGTGCTATGACCATAGATGCCAAGCCCACCATCTCAATGTAAGTGCAATTAAACTTACTTCCTCCTCAAATTAATAACACTAATCTATGCATCCACCTAATAACTTGGGGAATATTTTACTATATTTCATTGTATTGAATTTATCGTGATATCCTTTTACATTCTGCCTCTTCAATGTTGTTGATATCTTTCTTTACATTGTTTTTCAGTTTACTGCCTTCCTTTACACTCCATTTCTTTCTTACTGATCTATATTTCAACTATTTTATGAAATCTTTTATTCAACACTTTATCATACTACTCTGAAATATTTTCATATATTGAAATGAAAATACCAATGTCAATCTCAGTTCTCTGTATGGGAAGGGGGGAAATGGAGAAGCGGGGATGGGGGGCACCAAGTACTGTGTGTGTGTGTCATTGTTAACATGATTTACATTATGATGTGAGACCATAATGCACCAATAAAAGCACAAAAAATAAAATAAAATGTCCTGTGACCATGAGGTTCTGAGACATCAATGTGCACACATGCACACACACACACACACACACACACACACACACACACAGATGTGTGTATATGTATATAGGCTGGATTGAGTTATACAATTATTAGTAGTCCATAAATGACAAAGAGCATGAATATCTGTTTAATGTATTTTTAAGTATTTCTTTTTTGGTATCCCCAAGGTTTTCACATCCCAAGGCAATGTACTATAATAAACTTCAGCAATCTGTCTTTGCTCAATAAAGCAGGAAAAGGCGTGGGGAATGGGAAAGGAAGGTGGTGAACTTTCTTCACTTCTCAGTAGCATGTGCCTCTCAGGCTGAGGACTTTGAGAAAGAATCTGTATGGAAGTAGAGAAGCTGGATCATGAGTCCCTTAAGTGATCCTTGCCAACAGATCCCTAGAAGAATCTGTGTGGGCACCAGTTAGGAGTCTACTATTCTAAATGACAACTTGGCAAGAACATCACCACCAACCCTGCTTATTTTTAGTGTTTCTCATGACAACTTTTTGGGCTATTCTTGGACTCTGCTTGATCTGCCTCTTATCAATTTAGTTTTTTTCTTATTATATTTCATTTTCCCACTTTTACTCCATATCCTACCCATATTAACCTACTCTCCATGTCTTGAATACAAGAGGTTATTCTACCCAATCTTCTGTTCAGCTTTCCACACTTGCCTAATCAGAGCTATTTTGTAGAATTTAAATAAGAATTACTAATACTGGATGGAAAGCACCTTTCTGTAGGTATTAAATAAATGATGACAACTAAGATTTTCTTATACAGTTATTATGTAATGAAACAATAGTTTAAAAATTTTTCTTTATACCCGGTATGGTGGCACACAACTGTAATCCCAGTATTTCAGAGGCTGAGGCAGAAAAATTGCAAGTTCAAGAAGAGCCTTAGCAACTTATCAAGGCCCTCAGCAACCTAGACCCTGTTTCAGAACAAACAAGAAAGGCAGGGGATGTAACTCAGAGCTAGAATGCCCCTGAGTTCTATCCCAAGCACCATGAGAAAAAAAAAATCCCTCTTCATCTTTCAACAAAGTGACACAATCAACTCGATTCTCTTCTTCAAACATATTGAAAACTCAAAATGAAGTTCTGCTGGTCCAGACTAGGAGATAACCAGAAAAATGGCCCAAGAATTTGCTAATATAAATAAAATCAATTATCATCAGATGGTCAATTATCTGTTACAAACAGTACACATGACTAGGTGAGGGATCCCTAAAATCCCTACCAACTGGTCTACATATCCTGTATAATCCCCTCCCCTGAGCATAGATGAAACTTGTGAATACAATTAGGCAGCTACTCTTGTGATTGGGCTATATTATACAACTAAGGCAAAGAGATTTTCCCATATATAATTATAGTTACTACTGATTGATTTTAAGTTAATCAAGAGGGAGATTAATCAGGTGAGCTCTTAAAAAGAGGGTCTAGAGGTCTGCAGCTCAAGGCAGCAAAGATACTATCCCACCGGCGGCCTTGAAGAAGTAAGCTGGCATGTTGAGAAGAGAGTCGTGCCTCAGGGAATGTCACGCAGTGAAGGCTTCATTCAGCCTTACACCCACAAGAAATTGAAAACCATCAACAACCAGTGAACTTGAAATGGAAAGCTGAGGCTTAGATGAGACCCACAAGACTGGCAAGCACCTTGACCTTGGCTTTGTAAGACCCTGAACAGAGAATCCACTTAGGTCGCAACTGAATTGCTGACCCAAAGAAGCTAAAAGATAATAAACAACTACTGTTTTAAGCCCCTAAGTATTTGATAACTTGTTTTGCCAGAAAAGAAAACTAATACATGGTAGAAACCATCACCAAATTTCTCAGTTTTGCACTACCGGCTTTATCACATATGCAAGACAAAACATTTGAAAAATATCACAAAATATTATCGCTTATACTTTCTAGAATGTCAACTTTATTTTATTCATTTAACAACTAACTTTTTTGATATCTGTTATATATACATATATAATAATTTGTAAACTATAAGTTGTCATTTAGTAAAATATTTCTAAAGTATTCTTAAAGCTCAGAAGATTATTTTAATTTGAAAGATAAATGTTTGGCTCACAAAATATACCATCATTTTCTCATTTTCTTAGAAATAACATCCTATAAACTATAAACACTGCATTCTGTGTAACACAATCATCAGAATTATTACATCTTATTTACATAATTATCCAATTCCTCTTTTGACAGAAAAGAAAAAGAAAAGAACCTATTAGGTAGTTAGAATATTTAATAGTTAGAAAGGATCATATTCATCTTATTCGTTTATTTTATTTATTTATTTATTTATTTATTTATTTATTTATTTATTTCCTCTCCCAATATCTCTCTCTCTCTCTCTCGCTGTCTTTTTTTTTTTTTTCTACCTCCAAGCTACATCCCCAATGCTTTTTACTTATTTTTTAAATTTTTGAAACAGGGTCATGCTAAGTTTCTAAGGGTCTCCCTAAGTTGCTGGAGATGAACCTGTGATCCTCCTGTCTGAGCCTCCCAAGTAATGGGATTACAGGTGTGCACCACTGAGCCAAATCCAATTTCTTTTAAAAAATACTCTAAAGATTCATTTAGAACCCCAAAAGAGGGCAACACGTCAATGTCTTGCTGTTTACATGCCAGTTAAAGGGCAAATGTACAAGTGAGTGTGTGCATGTGTTTATGTATGTGTGTGCACCATGCATATGTGTGTGTGTATGTGTGTGTGTGTTCATTCTGGTTTTATTTCACATCAGATAAGATATGTAAGAGTACCTTAAACACAAAAAGCAAAAGGGAAACAGCTGGTTTATTGTACCTAACTGATCTAGAATGAAGTACAAAGATTAATGTAATTAAACAAGTCAATGAGTGGAACTAACCCAATCTATACAGAGAAATATTGTAACAAGCATCATCTTTTAAAGGACAAAACAGATGATTCAATTTCCTAGGAACATTGTGTTTTATTCTGAAAGGCTTCCAGATTCTGCAGTCATTTCACATATGCCACACACATCCCCTTTCTATGGCTTTACGAATTGCCCGAAACATTTCTTTTTATTAGTAGGTCTAAATGAAGAGAGATTTTAACCTGGGAGTCAGTAGTGGGAATAATATTGAGTTAAGGTTATTCAGAGAAATACCTCTCATCAGGTTGCTATAGGGAAATAGATAAATATCTGCCCAGGTTGTATACAGTCCTCATGATTGTATGTTTTACTTTGGCTGCTGGTACCTGATCTTATGTAGACTATTTATCTTTATATATTTCTCTATATGCATATACTGCCATGAAAATTATAACAGTATCACATCTTAATACATTTATGCAATTCTGCTGGTCTGAGACCATTTTGGGTTCCAGCTGAAAAACAAGACCTCTAGTCACAAAAACATGTCTATATTTAATTGTTGTTCAATATCATTTCAAAGAAGAGTAAAAACTTGTAAGTTAGCCATGTGAGAGAGGACCCCACACACAAATTTAAATGCATTAAGAGCTGTTGCATTTGTCTGAAATGTTACACTTAATATGATGTAAAATTACTATGCATCAAATTTAAAAAAATAAAAGGATGCATAAAGTAAGAAAATAAGTATTTTAGCATAAATTCAGGAGTGCTAGAAAAGGGCTTAAATCTAGAAAAAGATTTTAAAAACTGCTAAGAAACAGGTGGAAATAGAATGCAGGCTGTGTACAAGATAGCCAAAGAAGTAAGGATCAGCTTCTAGGGATTAAAGACTTTGGTGAGAAGATTCCATTAGCCTCAGTTTTCTTCATTGCAGCCTCTGACATTCACCCAAAGAGGTTCCAATCAGTTGAGGCCTCATGTTGTTTTGGGGATAAAAAGTAGGGAAAGGATCCAGGATTGGAAGTGAAGAATCTAAGGTTCTAACTTTTACTTTCCTAATGACTGTGATACTGCACATAGCCCTTGCTCTCTCTCTCTCTCTCTCTCTCTCTCTCTCTCTCTCTCTCTCTCTTTCTCTCTCTCTCTCTCTCTCTCTCTGGGTGTTTTCTTTTCCTTGGTAAAATTCAAATTTTAGCCTCTTACTATATACATGCATGTTTTATTTGTGTACGTTTATGTATGTATTTATTTCCAAATAAGAGCTCTCTGAAAATTCAAAAGATTGGGCAGGGTTATGTAACACATTCTTAAAATATTAAAATGCACACATTTAAACATCAAGTAAAGCCGTTGTTAGCCTGTCTCACTAATAATCATCGGCTTAGATCCAGTCTGCAAGAGGAAAAGGAAGCAATAAATTTGACCCTAACTTACCACACATTTTAATTGCACAGTACTCCCAAGGGGTGTCAGGGTCAAGAGTATAGCACCATGGCCTCGGCTTGCCATCAGGATTGCGGCAATAATTATCATCAAAGCCCTTGTCGGGATATCTGCAAATCACACCAAGAAAAGTGTCACGTAAATCTGCCTAGAAACACCCCCCAGCCCTAGCTCACAAAGTAACTTTCTACTTAACATAGTGGATAATGCTAGCTAAGGAAAAAGCAGGTTTTCTATCATTTGCCTTGCAAGGACTGCTGATCATAAACTACCGAATCCATAAACCTACATATTCCATTAAACATAGAGTATCATCGTCTTTGCTAGTAAGTTAGGTGCATTTGGTAGCTGTCCACCAGTTAATGTCCCAACTAAATCTCTTTCTCATAGAGCCGAATTAAGGACAGATTCCAAAAACATGACCTCTTGTAGAATGCTCATTAAGAAAACAGGTCCTCTTCTAGGACAGGCTCAAAGTTCAAACTGCAAGTTTGGTTTCAATAGTTCTATTACTAATGATAGCTCAATTTTGGAAATAGAGCCTTTCTAGGTCATGCCCTCACCTCCCCAGAGCAAGAGACAAAGTCCATCACACCACTTTCTCTACATCCCACCTCCCTTTAAATGAACAGAGTCCTGAATCAGTGACTTGATTTTAATTACTACCATATCCCTTCTGCTCCCACTTAAAAGACAGGCAGGTAGAATTAGCTGCAAAAATAAACCAGAGTTTTAATTCCATTTAAAAGACCAACAACAAGCAAAAACTAACGATGACAAAAAGAAAGAAGAAAGAAAGGCACCTTGAAACATAGGAAGGTGGGGATGAGGTTTCTTGTGTAGTATTTATATTTTTATTCTTTATAATAAAATTAGAAATTTCTTGAGTTTTTTTCTTATATAAATTTAAAATTTTTACGTGAAATGAATAAACAACAACAGAAAACTATGTCTTTTCTGATTTATTCTTATTGTTAACTATTTAAACTCAAAAGTTTTTCCTGGGAAAAAAAGATAGACTTAGTTGCCTGACTCCTCCAAATTAGCTGACTCTATTGGCAACTTTAAAATACACCAGGATAAAGCAGCCAAGAAAGTGTTTGCACCACCTTCATCCCCTTTCTACAGGAATGACTTATGTCAAAGTATCAGACCTGAGTCTCTGAAGATGCTGCTCTAGAAGGAGATGTCTTGCATTTAGCAATAATAATTACTCCTAGCACAGGTCAGGTCTGTCAAAGTGGTTGTTACTGAAATGGTGTTTTTTGTTTGTTTGTTTGTTTTTGTTTGTTTGTTTTGGCTATGGATGACAAAGTCTCTATGCACTTTCTATGCACTCTGTTCTCCCACTAACAGTCTGTGCCAAGACCTTCTGATTTTAAGGATTAAACCTAGTTATCCAAGACCAATGGAAAGTGTAGCCAGCATTCTCATATACCTCATCATAAATCCCTTTGCCCCAAGACTCTGTTCCAAACATAAGGGTTCCAGCCATACTATCAGAAGAAGCCTGAATACTCAAGGGAGTTCAAAATTGTCCTTTTCTACTCTATCAGTAAAATATCATATAAAGAGAAATTTATGTTTGTAATAGAGCAAATCGCAATAACTTGTACAGAGACTCACTGAAAATAAGATTCAGTGGTATTTTACCTTTCAGGCAAGAATTTGTGCCGGTGTGGTGTCTGATGATCCCAGCGCTGACAAATCTTTCCTGATTCTGTATGATCCATGGGACCTCGATAGCTTTCCCCATTGCAGGTCATGCATTCAACTAGTAAAATTAAAGTATGGCATGTTAATTATTTCTGACAGCAAAATCAAGAATACCACTCTCCCGTTGAAAGAACAGTAAATCAATTGTTTAGCAAACACATTTTTAGACAACTCTACAAACCATCTGAACATCAAATTGGTGCCTAATGTCCATAAATAGTGGAATGACATACATTCTATGGAACTCATTATATAGTTTAAGTGGGATTTGTGTACTTAGTATCATACAGATTTACCATAGGACCAGGGTGTTGTCTATCTAATTTTTTGATAACTGTCCAAAAGGTGCATAGAAACTGGAAATATAAGTTTGACCCTTGGAGATTTTTCCCTTGTTGGTCAAAATGCAAGTATCTCAGTGTCTATATTTTCATCACAATAATGTTTCTCTCTCAGCTTGCCCTCCAAACACATACATATTAATTCTACAATTTAAATTGATTACATGGCATATTCCTGTGGTTAATGCTGTAATCAGAAACCAATATATTTATAAGAACAGCTTTGGATAGAAATCTGGTACTTCAGAGAACACAGATATCTTTTTCTTTAAATTACAGGTCCTTTCTGTTAGTAAACATCCCCATTATATAGGCTAGGTGGGCATATATTCTTATCTAGCTTAGGATAGAAAGTGGCCTGCTATTGAACTGCTTGTACCCATTCTTTTAAAAATGTATAAACTGATTTAGTTATGCAGGACCTTACTGATAATTCTGTGAGGTTAATTAATTGTTCTATTCTGGCTGGTCTCTTGTATCACACTGAAAACTCTGAATCACATCAACTAGCTCAACTAGCTGAAAATTAGACTTCTCAAACAGGAGGTTGATTTGTAGCCCAGCAAGCATCCTGTGAAATAAATCAGTGCTTGGCTCTCATAGGAATCCGGCAAGTTTCCCCAAACACATCATTTGTATCTTGTGATTACTGATCATGTAACTTAGCTGAAGTGGAAAGATACTATTGTTTAGTTTTATCCATTGGAATCTAGCCTAATGGATATTGGTAGTAATTTGGTACATACTATTAGAATCATCACTTTTGAGCCTTTTATTTTTATAATGTAATAGAACATTATTAGCTTTCTGAAACATATGACCCACCTCCAAGCTTGATCTACCTACTTTCTTTCATGTAGATTAATTCATGAACTAAGACAAGAGACCAATTCAACTTTCCCTCATTTGATACTGAGATTCCTCAGAATACGATCAATAAGCACCTGACCCATGAATGAGAGGGGTCCAAGAGCATATCAATAATGGTGCTCGGGTTAGCCAAGGTCACCCCCACATTGAAATGTTCACCGTAGGTCATGCATCATCACATTTCAGCTTTCCATTTGAATGGGGTGCAGATTTATTTAGTTCCTTTTGTTAAAAGAATGCAAGATTTGATTCTTCAATGAAAAGGATGCAGCGTTTATCATTGTTGTTTGCTGCTTTGTACTGAATGAAAAAATAGAATACAAGCTGTGGTCACTTGTAAAATATAAGCCAAATGAACAACTTCTACTCTTTACTAGGAGTCAGGAATCAGAATATATCTATTATACTTCCTTCAGCAAATGAAGTTTGCAATAGTATATCTCCTAATGAGCGTGTGTAAAATTATTTTCTGGGAAGTAGTATTATGAGTATTATTACAAAAACCTTCTTCTTGGACTTATAGATTTTGTTAGTTTTAAGGAAAAATAGCTATGCAAATGAAATACATGACTCTATAAGATGATTATTTTCCAGAATGAATGTGTGATGAATCAGTGCTTCTCCGAATATTAATGGACGTAAAGATCACCATCATATTTTGTTAGAGGGCAAACTCATTGGTGAGTTTGGGTTGGGAAATTAATGATAAGCTCCCAGGGGATGCTGCTGCTGCTGCTGCTTGCATTTGAGCTCATTTTGAGCAGCAAGTTTGTAGAGTGTGATTTTTTCTCAAGTTCAAAGTGTTTGGTGTTAATGGCTTTTTAGGAGAGACTGGATTTTACTTGGAGGACCTTGAAACATAGATGATATTTAGTTAAGGTATAAAGTAAAAATTATAATAAAATAATACAGAAATATGAGCTGGTATGTTTGTAATCAAATGAAAAGACCCTTATGGCTGTGGTTGCAGGCCTAAATGAGGTAAAAGTAAGGTAGCAAGAACAACGTTAGATTTTTGGAAGGCAAATAAAGTTGTTGTCATGGGAATGAAATGTGCTCTGTGATAGAAATGAGATGCCAAAATATCATTACTACATCTTTTTATTTATCTTTTCTTTTGATTACTTATTCTATACTGTTAGAGTGATTGTTACAGTGAAGAAAACAAGGCTCACACAAATTTTTAGACTTACCTAAAACAGAGTGTCAACCCTGTACCTGGAACACAAGTCTTCTGACCCATAGACTAGAGTTCTTTCCATTACCCTAAATTATTTTTTTCTCCTACATCCTTTACTTCATTCTTACAAGTTCAAACTGGCCATACTTTGGGATAGACTAATAATAATTTTAGGATGTTGCTATCCCTTACTGGTGAAAAATTGTCCCCATTGCCCTCTGCCACCTTCCTTACAAAGGTAGGTTACCCTCCTGTCAAATTCTTACTGATCAGAAGATGGAGAAAAGAGGGCCATGGAAAGCAACTAGAATGACCATTTTATCCAAAGAGGTAAATGGCTGAAAAGTTTGTTGTTTTGTTATTGAAACAAACTAGCAGGCCAGTCATAAAAATTACCTTAAGATGGCAAAACTTTGAACTCACTTTTCAGACTTCTGGAATTCTAATAATCATATATGTTTTCTCAGCTCAAAGTCAAGCAATATAGGTGGGAACCAACTCCACCTACTCAAGAAAACAGGAGAGAGTGTAAACTATATAAGATTGTAAGGGGGTGAGGACTTCTCCTTCAGCTTTCTGTCATTACCAGTGCAGTATTTAACCACTCCAGAAAGTTCTCTTTAAAACGCAAAATACTGTCCCACATCACATAGACTAAATAATAGTTTCTGTTCACATGTACAATATGCTTAGTTCTGGCCTAAATGATAGTAGAAAACTAAAAAAAAAAAACAAAAACAAAAACAAAAACACATAAATTATAATATACATAGAATCAATTTATCATACTAACCAACTAAAATAAAAAATTGCATACTGCTTTTCTCAACCATAAAACTACATATGTTGTGAGTTTACAGACTAAAACAATTACTTGAAGTATCTGAATCTATTTTCAGTCAGTGTTTATTCCAGTAAATGTAATCTCACAGAAAAATTCGTATATGCAATTACTTCAGCAAAACTGAATGATTAAATTATGAATAGTCTCACAAATTCATATTTATAAAAATAGTTTTATTTAAATCTTTGTTTTTAAAAGTCTTTCTCCACATAGAGTATGTAATTACACACAAAGTTATAACAGTATTACTTGGAATTTTAATATATTTTAAAATAATGATTATGGCTTAATTAAAATGTATTTAACTGAATATTTCACAATCATTAAAAATGACATCTGTTCCAATGACTAATGATTATTTTAAATCCCAAACAAATACTAAAGCAAGAGATTGGATTTTACATGCCTCAACTTTCTATAACTTTTTAATTAAGCATTACTTGGTAGCATTATCTTTACATAATTATGCAAGGTTATCTATTTATTAAATTGACAGATAAAATTGTACATATTTGTCATGTACAATACGATGTTTTAAAGTGTATGTACATTATACATTGTAGATTGATTAAGTGTAGCTAATTAACATATATTTTAGTTCACATAGTTATCATTTATGTTCTGAGAACACTTTACATCCAGTCTTTTCAAATTTTCAAAAATACAGTAGTCATTAACTATTGTCACCATATTGTACAATAGATTTCTTTAATTTATTCCATCTAGCTCATTGAAATATTCTAAATATGAAAAATATTAATCATTTACTTTTAGAATGTTTAAATTATTTCAAAATTTTAAATTATAAGAAAACAATATTAATCATCAGATATCATATATAATTATTTTATAAACCAAAACTTTAGGTAAATCTCAGATAATCATTCAGTCAAGAGTTTAATATAATTATAAAATTTCTAAATATATATAGTTTTATATATCTTTTTCAAAAAAGAAAAGTCTAAGGTCTGACCACAGATATCTTTATTATATAATTTTAAATGTACAAAATAATTTGATAATTATTACCTCATTCTTAATGATGCATTCTTTAAAATCTGTCTTATAATAAGTTAATATCTGTAGAAATGGTCCACTCAATATGCTATTTAAGCATTGTAGACTTTGAGATTTCTTCATCATATATGTAATTTGGTAGACATTTACATTATAATTACTTTATTTTTATTTTGTATTATCCATTTTATAAATAACTCTTTTCTCTACTAATATATTGGCAATGCTTCTTTTGGATCTTCTTCATTAAAATCCTGCTTAAACATTGCTCAATTAAGCTTGAATTTAAAATATCACCATTTGATTCACAATGCCTGAAATATATTTAGCCTACAGGGCAGGTGTAGATTCATTTCCCCCAAAGGAGGGCTATTCTGCAATTGTCAGACCTCTAATTGTTTCCAGAAAGAGCATATCTGCAACCTTTAGTGCCATGGTGACTGAAGGCCTCATGTGCCCTTAATACTAATGAGCAATTATTAAAGAATATTACGAAGTTACATTCTAATGAAGATAACTGAAAATATAAGTTTTTAAATTACTTCTTTTGTAGCTTTTTTTTTTTAATTCTACATCATCTATCAATCTATTTTGATAAAGATTCTTTGTATAAACCAAGGGTTGAAAATCACATTCCCACAAGGACTAGGCAGGTAATAGAAGTGCTCAACTGCATAAAGTTTGATCAAATTACCTGCCTTTGAAAATATTTTGGTAGGTCAAATGAAACCCATAAATAATACTCTTCCTCAGCAATGACCTTTAATCTCAGAAAACTGTGATAGTGGAGATTCCTCTAAAAGTAAGATTTTTTTTCACATGTAAATTAACAACAAATATTAATTACAAACTTATTCATACAAAACAGACTTGGCATAATGTTATCACAGATTATTTTATTTTTTAAAAGAAAAGAAAACAATGAAGAAGATAAGGGAACAGATATGACATGTAACGAAAAGTAAGAATTTACAAACAGAAATGGAACTGGCTGTAGAACATGAAGTCAAGGATTTCAAATTAACTAACAACAAAAAACACATTCACCTCCTTGGTGACAATTAGCTAACAATAACCTTTACTTGTCATGTGATAATCATCAACCTAATGTTAAAAGGATATTCATGGAGGATATTTCCAAAAAATGTTTGATTAATAAACAAGTAAGATTTCTCACTATAAAAATTGAATAGCACTTCAGCAGCCCCTTGCCCTCCCCCAAGTACTTTGAAATCTTATTAAATTCGTAAAATAACTTAATCCAGATCTCATTTGGATTTGAGAGATTTTAGAATGTTCAACAGAATTGAAAAACCCAGCTATAGTTAGTAACCAAATAACTAAGAAAAAATGACACCACATACAATGCTGAGGTGGTTACTCTTCCATCTGCCAGGCATTCTGTGTTCCACTGCAAATGTAAAGACAGTGCCCTTTTCTGCTCTGAGGACACTCCAGTCATGAGTTAGGGTGCCTGCTTTCAAGGCAGCATGGGATTCTCCTCTTTGTTCTCTGCACATGCTAATCTGAATGGCTCTTGGTTGCAGTCTATGTGTCAAATTGGGTTCAGGTCTCATTTTCACCAAAACCTACATGATTTGGAACTTCCAGGGACCCCTGCCATATTCTCTGCTAGACCCACAAACTTTGAACATACTGTATCAGAGTAGTTTTGACCCAATTTCCATAGAAGCAGATGCTGGACAAATAGAATTAACATTACTAATAAAGAGCTGATTTCATTGAGCTCCTTTCAGGTGCTCTTTGAAAGCAGACTTGAGGTAGGAGAGCTTATGACAGTAGGTGACCGAGCCCACTCTCACTCTCCTCAGAGAGCTGTCTCAGGCTGACACTGGAATTCAAACTAATACCTTGCTCCATTACTTTGCGTTATTCAGGTGATTGTTAGAGAGTCTGGTAAAACATTGTATAAGAAAGCTCTAGTAATGATCTATGGTTGCATGTGAACAACATGTTTATTGTAATCGATTCATGTCTGTTAGCCTTTAATGTTACAGTTCTACACAGAGGGGAACAGAGTGCCCAATGCGGCATTCAGGTTCATTTACCTTCTGAACACTGAGGAATGTCACAGACTTCGTAGCGTACCTCTGGGTTGCTTGTGAAACACCACGGTCCCCCTTCTTCCCCTCGAGGATTTCGACAGTAGTTTTCCTGTAGGTCTTTACCCCGATAGCTCGAAGGCAAAAAGCTAGTTTTAAAATGATAATCATTACAGTATAAGAGCATGCAACTTTATTTTGAGCCTCTTTATTTTACTATTTAGAAGGTATGCTTTTCCTGAAAGCAGAGAAACCCTTTTAGTCTATCTCATATACTTTAATGTGTCTTAAATTCTGCCACTTTCATGCATGCTTTAAATACTTGAATTTTACTAAAGTTCACCTCACTGAACTTCAATATTCAACATCAAGTGAAGCATTATTGGCATCTGGATTTTTTCCCAAGTATTGTAGAATTTAATTAGTGCAATATAAAACACAATTTCAATGCTCTACTCAAAGGTGGCAAGTGCTTGGGCAAGACTACTTAGAAGACAGCTGAGAAACCTCTACAGCCAGCTTTGAGGCCTCACTATTACTGCTTATCCAAGGTCATACCTGTTTGTTTACTGTTTTTCCTTATGAAGAATATTCCCCTCTCTCCACAATTAAGAAATAAATTGATGCAATAACATGAACAAAGAATCCAAAATCAAATTAAATCTGGACTCCAATTTCAGTTCTTTCTCTTACTAATTGTAAGACCCCACCAAGTAATTTAACCTCTCCCAGCCTCTTAGCTTACCTACACACGTGTGCACACACACACACACACACACACACACACACACACACACACACACAGTATAACCACAACTTGCAACATCTTATACCTTGTATGGTTTTGAGAAGTTCACGAAGATGATAGAGTAATTGACAGTTAACAAATGCTATCTATGATTAAGCATACTCCACTCTGCAATCTCTACTATGTCATAATATAGAACAATTGCTTAGTCTTTTCAAAAATTTTGATAGTATTGACTATGACCTGGCATTGATGCTCCCAGATATAGTTCATAGTAGTATACCACTGGGTGCTGAAACTTCAGTACACTACCTTCACCTTAAATTTTTAGCACCTTTAGTGATAGCTTTGTTACCAGCATAAGGAATTTTGACACATCAGAAAAGGCCAAAGTCTTTTTATTCTTTTTATGTTGAACTATGGTATTGGACTGAACAATGCTACATTTTTCTGCTAGACAGCACAGAAAATTAAAAAAATATATATATTTTTTTTAATATACACATCTTAGGTAATACCAGTAAAAAAATTTTGGAAATCAAGTTACATTTTTAATAGTTCATTGAGTTTTTACTAAGAAACGTTATTTCTACTGATCTCAGAGTTATATATGTCCTTAAAATCCAAGGATTTCAGTCTCAGTAAATATGATTAAAATGTGTTTCCTACCCAATAAAATATCTAATTAGAAATAAATATGCTAATTACCCTGAGCTGGACATTAACTAATAGGTGTATAAATCAAAACCTCATGCTTAGCGGGGCGTGGTGGCTCACACTTGTAATCCCAGTACTCTACTCAGGAGGCTGAGACAGAAGGACCACAGGTTTGTAGCTAGCCTCAGGAAGTTAATGAGGCTCTCTGCAACTTAGTGAAACCCTGTTTCAAAGTAAAAGAATAAAGTAGGGCTGGGGATATAGCTCAGAGGTAGAATGCCCATGGGTTCAGTCCTTAGTACCACAAAACAAAACAAAACAAACAAACAAAAAATGCTCTTCTTCATAAATATGTACAGATGTTATGTGTCAATCAAAAAAGAAAAGAAAGACACAGACAAAATTAAAAAAAAATTATGTTGCAACACAGACTGAATACTAGCATGCATCAGGTACCAAGAAACATTTTGCAACAAAATTCTTTCATTTGAACATGAATATACATCAGAGTCAAGTCCTCATAAAAATACAAATTAGGTCAAAAAGATATAGTCTATTCTAAGATGTGTAACTAAGTAAATGTTTTCTAGCCACCAAATTAAATATAACTATATGCAACACCAGTGTCTGTAGGTAAAGAGATTATATCTTTACTAACATGTTAAATATGGGGAAATGAAACTAAAACATTAGGTCATATGACTGACAAACATTAGAATGTAAATAAAATTAATCATAATTTCAAAGTTCCTAACAGTAACTAGTTTTCAAAACAAAATAAGTCATTTGCTTTTTGTCTTAGTTTTACCCTCACCATTCCAGAATATTTTAGTATATCTGCTGTTGTTTGTGACATTGCCTGAAATTTATGTTCTTTCATTTTGGCACTTCTCCAAATTTTCACAGTAAATTTATATAAAAATACTTGTTCTTCTGGCAGAATCAAAACTGACTTTTGCTTTATATATTTTCATGAAGTAATGCACTAGCTAAATTTACTTAAGAAAATTCGGTTGAAACTCTATATTATGAAAAAAGTAGAGGAGTAAAAACAAGTTATTGTTAATCACAAAACCTACATTGTTGTCTCACATCTATCACATGACTAGTGCATGACATAAGTCTTTAGACAGTTTGTTTACTGAGTTTCAATTTCTTCACTTAACATAAAAATGGAATGAACAAGATTATTAAAGGTTTCATTTTCTGTGTCACTTTTTGTGTTTAGTTTACCTAAAAAACTAACTAGTGGATTTAGCACATGTTTAATACACACATATTCAATATCTACACTTTTAGAGATTTTTCTTTTATGCATACACAAAGAAAAGGAGAGACAAATACACACTCATAGATACATATACCTTCCTAGTGTATTTTTAAAGCCACATAGATGCTTTGAAAAGTAATGAATACATCAATCAAAATTTAGTAGGAAGAACACAGGTAGGAGGGAAGATTGAGATTGGAGAAATTAAATGAGAAATTTTCTACTGGAATTAATAAAATGAAAAATAAAGAGAAAAGTTGGGCTTTCTTCCACAATTCTGAATCAATCCATATCAAATTCCTCTTTAGGACTCAGAGGTTAAAGACAGTCTGGGTCATTCTTTTCTTCATTCTCTTGTATCTCTGACCTGTTACCCATATTAACTGGTTTTCCTTGTGTCCCAAGGCATTTACCCTGATTTTCTTAAGCATCCTATCCTTGGCCAAGGAATGAAGCCTGGCTCTGCCCTTTTCATGTACAGGTGTTCATTTGACAATTGGTCATAAGAACCTATTGAGCACAAGGCCTGTGACTGTCTATAAGCTCTGCAATAATCTTTTATTTACACAATACTAGTTTTAGTTCTCTGTCCTTGCTTTTGGTAAGGCTTTAAGAGAGATAAATGAAGAAATATTTAAAATTGGGCTATATCCAAATATACTTTGAAATATAAACTGGGTCTTCTGGGTGCTAGCCTTTCTTTCTTTTCTTTTAATATAAACTGTGTTCATAGGGAACTTGATCTATTCCATCATCTGCTTTATTAATGAATACTGAGTGGCTATTGAAGGGTATAGATGTAGATATCAGGTCACCTGATTTTGTGGTTAAGCTTCTATACTAATTTCATCATCTATCATCATCTTTTCATTAAGCCACTTGTAAGATATTCCAATTTAGGGGGTCAACAATAAATCATTTATTCAGACAGAAACATAGTTCTTTTTCCATTTCTATATAATTGATCTTTAGTTAACACTTAGCTTAAAAGTGGTAAGCTATTATGTTGATATTCCAATGAGCTGCTAACTGGTGAAAATTAAGTGTTCCTTCCATTGAATACAAAAAAAGGATTTGATTATTAATACAAGATCCTCTCACCCATAAACCTCTATATCACAAGGAAATGCTCATTGGTAAAATAGCTGATTGGACTGGAAGCCAGTTCCCAGGGAGATCTATTTCACATTTACTCCTCTAGCAGAGAATCACAATCATAGAGAATTTAGGTTGAAATAAGACCTCTACTAGGTCAGTGCAATGTACTTTCCTGGACTAAAGTAGGATTGATTTCAAATGCTATTCCTTTGTTTGTGAAAACTTAGATCTACCTATTTAAATAAAATATTTTCTTCCCTTTGCGGACTCTTAAGAAAGAACAAAACCAATTATATCGTTCATTTTATAATACAAAGATAATACCATGTTTTAGAGGTGTTCCTCTATAATTGTAAGTAACTAATTGGGAATATTGTTGTTTTCTATTATTGAAATACTATCAAGATGATCAACTTGAACCCTTAACTAGGTGTT
>PVLC010015920.1:0-36390 GCA_004027655.1 Graphiurus murinus
AAAAAAAAAAAAAAAAAAAAAGAATACTGTGTTAAATCTATATATTAATTTGGAGCCTACCGATACGATAGCCTTTCGTTGGAGTGAAATGATATCTCTTCATTTTTTTTTTTTTTTGCGGTACTGGGGATTGAACTCAGGGGCATTCTACCTCCGAGCTACACCCCCAGCCCTATTTTTTATTCTTTATTTTGAAACCGAGTCTCACTAAGTTGCAGAGTGCCTCACTAGGTAGCTGAGGCTGACTGCGAACCTAGATCCTCTGGTCTCAGCCTCCCGAATGCTGGGATTACAAGCGTGGGCCACCACGCCCGGCGATATCTCTTCATTTTTGATCCATCCTTATTGAGTCTTATAATCCATAAACACAGTTTGTCTATTTACTATATAGATCTTCTTTGATTTTTTTTATCAGTATTTTATAGTTTTCAGCATATAAATGCTGGCATGCATTGTTATTATACCTAAATATTTAAAAATTTCAGCAATTATAATGGTATGTCTAATTTTAGTTTCCATGTACTCATTGGTGATATACAAAAATATAGTTGAGCTGGCCGTGGTGGCACACGCTTGTAATCCCAGTACTTGGGAAGCAGAGACAGGAGGATCGCAGGTTTACAGCCAGCCTCAGCTACTTAGTGAAGCCCTCTGCAACTTAGTGAGACCCTGTTTCAAAACAAAGAATAAAAAATAGGACTGGGGGTGTGGCTCAGAGGTTGAAAAAAATAATATATATATTATAATATATATATATTAATATATATAATATATATAGGCACTAATATATATATATACATAGGCACTGGAGATTAAACACAGGGGCATTCTACCTCTGAGCCACATCCCCAGATTTATTTAATATTTTGTTTAGAAACAGGGTCTTAAGTTATTGGACACTGACCTCGAACCTGTCATTCTCCTGTTTCAGCCTCCCATAATACAATAATATTTTTAAATGTATGAAACAAAATATTCAGGATTATAAAGGAAAACATGTTAAAATATGGTTGTCGAAATATTACTAAATTATGAATAGCAATTATGTGTACTTTAAAACTGACACATTAAATAACTAGAAATAGTGGTGGGCTTAATAATTACTAGAATTTTGTAGTAGTGATGGGTACAAATGACCATTTGGGATGTTTGCAACAACAGTAATCTGATATAAAAGTTTCTTTGATTTTTCTTGGTGACAAAGTCATAGATATTACTAAAACTACTGATTGTTGCCTATATTCATGATTAAGGGAAATGATAATTTTCACTTAGAGGTTAGCAAAAATAATAATGTAGTATTTTTGTTCAACGGTCTCTTGCATTCAATCCACAAACCCTTTGGGAGTCTCTGGGATCCATGTTTTAAAACCATGAATTAGAGGATTCCATGCTATTGATATGTGGCCTTTTATCTACTCCACCTTGCATAGTTTGGTTTTTCTGCTGAGATTATTTGTGTTCTTATGACCTAACCAATGGAAAAGGGGAAGCATCACTATTTGGGGGACAGCCAGTTCTTCACTTTTTTTTTTTTTTTTTTTTTTTTTTGTGCGGTACTGGGGATGGAACTCAGGGGCATTCTACCTCCGAGCTACACCCCCAGGCCTATTTTTTTTTATTCTTTATTTTGAAACCAAGTCTCACTAAGTTGCAGAGTGCCTCACTAGGTAGCTGAGGCTGGCCGCAAACCCGGATCCTCCGGTCTCAGCCTCCCGAATGCTGGGATTACAAGCGTGCGCCACCACGCCTGGCAGTTCTTCACTTTTAACAGTATCAACCATCTACCCATGTGTATTAGCATTTTAACACACCTGGATCCTGCTGTTTCCCCAGTCGGCCACAATGATGTTTCCATTTGAATCCACGGCCACACCCGTGGGTGCATTAAACTGCCCGTTTCCTTCTCCATTGGAGCCAAACTTCAACATGAATTCGCCTTCCTGATTAAACACCTGTAGGAAATATTTTTAAATTGCTTTAAGTTAAAATAGTTGACCAATATTATAGATTTAAAAGATATCTCTCTGAGCAGGTTATTTATAGCAGAATCTGTGGCTGAAGACATTCTGAAAAAAGAAAATAGATCTACAAACAAGTAGGTCCCCACATCACTGTGGGTCTTCAGTTTAACATATAAATCTGATTTGGCATTTGTTAAGTCACTCCTCTTTTTTCCTCTCTGTGGCTTACATCTAGTTATTGAAGATTTATGTAAAAAAAAACTTGTTATAAAATATAAAATACTATACAAATATAAGGTGGTATGTGTAAGTAGAGTCATCATTTTCAGTAACATTCTTTCTGCCTTAAAATAAATAGCTAAATTTCAAGTATGGACATTTTATTTCTAACAGGATGGCCATTCAATTTGGATCAGAGCGTAGAGTTTTTTGTTAAGTCAGACACTCAGAATTTACTACCATTTTACTATACCAACCTAGAAAGAAAGAGGAAGCTAGACTTTATATACCAACAGAGGAAATTCTGTGTGTGTATGTATGTGTATGTGCGTGTGCGCTGTTGCAACAGCAGCAGGTTAAGACTAAGCCAGGTGCTTTTCTATATACCCTCAAAAGGCAAAGGTGTTTTAGTTAAAGTAGGCAGTTTATATAATTCTGAGGCTCTGATGAATAGAACCTATAAAAGCCATTAGTAGGAGATAAACAGAACTCAGAACTCTTCTCTTTTTTTTTGTTTTTTTTGGCAGTACTGTGGATTGAATCCAAGGGTATTCTACCTCCGAGCTACACCTCTAGCCCTATTTTATATTCTTTATTTTGAAACAGGGTCTCACTAAATTGTGGAGGGCTTCACTAAGTAGCTGAGGCTGGCCGCGAACCTGTGATCCTCCTGTTTCAGTCTCCCAAGTACTGGGATTACAAGGGTGTGCCAGCACGCCCAGCTTAAAGAGAACTCTTAAGCAAATCCTGTCTAATATCTGATGTGGTCAAGCAATGAGTTTTTATGGTTAATTAACTATTCTTATCAATAGACTATTACTATATATGTATCCAATAAAAATTACTGGCTTTGAGAAAATTAAAATGTTAATGTGCTAATGATAACACTGTAGTAAGTGTAATTTTATGTTGATGCTTCAGATGATACTTAATGGTTTTGAAATATCTCTGGGACATATTTCAAACACTTGTTACTGTGATGTTAACAAATCAAAACAAATTATGTTCCAGATACCTTTAGAGTAGGGATTCCTCAAATGTGGATCTAAGAGAATCCACTGTATTTGACATAGATTTAATGAGCTCAGTACATTGCTGAGGCTGTCCTTGAACCTCTGATCCTCCTGTCTCAGCCTCCCAAGTACTGGGATTACAAGTATGTGCCACCATGCCCAGCTCATCTTTCCAGTTTTGAAGACCAATGAGAATATGTTTATGCTTGTGAAGACATAATTTATTATTCTCTAATCTTTCTCTTATTAATTCCCACAAATTAAAATTGCTTGTTTGTGCTTATTTTTCTGAATCAATATGATTTCCTTGGCATAGGTGCTTCTTTTTCATGTTGAAATAATGGAGAAATCTTTGCCTTATTTGTTTTGTGAGTAAAGGAAAATATGTACAGCCAGGCACAGTAGTACACATCTGTAATCTCAGTACTTGGGAGGCTAAGATAGGAGGACTGAAGGTTTAAGAACAGCCTCAGCAAATAGTGAGACACTCAGCAACCTAGTAAGACCCTGTTTCAAAACAAAAAAAAAAAAATAGGGCTGGGAGTGTAGCTCAGAGTTAGAATGTTCCTGGGTTCAATCCCCAGTACTACAAAGAAAAAAAAAAAAAGTACAGTTGTCTTCCCCTATCTGCAGATTTAGTTTCTTCTCCGTGGTAGAAAATATTAAATGGAAAGTTCCAGAAATACACAATTCATAAATATTTTATTAAAGCATATTATTATAACTATTCTATTTTATTTTTAGCTATTATTGTTAATTGCTTACTATGCCTTATTTGTCAGTTAAATATCATAGGTATGTATAAGAAAAAAATTATATATGGAGTTTGCTACCATTTGTGATTTGGGGAATCAACTGGGGGTCTTAGAACATATTCCCCAACAATCCTGTACTACAGGGCTGAGAAGTTGCTCAGGGGTGGAGCCTAACATGTGAACCCCTGGGTTCAATCCCTCCTGCAGATAGCTCTGACCTTTAAGTACAGTTTTTACAGTTACCAATGAAGAAGTAACCTGAATTCAGAACTACTGCTGTCATGTGGAAAACCAAAGCCCAAATATTTACTAAGTTATACCACAATAACTATCAAAGAGAAGAGAAAAAAGTTAAAAGTCTACACTTTTCTTTCTTTTTTTTTTTTTTTTTTTTGCGGTACTGGGGATTGAACTCAGGGGCATTCTACCTCCGAGCTATACCCCCAGCCCTATTTTTTTATTCTTTATTTTGAAACCGAGTCTCACTAAGTTGCGGAGTGCCTCACTAGGTAGCTAAGGCTGGCCTCGAACCCGGATCCTCTGGTCTCAGCCTCCCGAGTGCTGGGTACACTTTTCTTAACTAAGAAGAAAACTGAGTTTAAATAACTGAAATAATCTTTACTGTCCTGAGAACTGAAAGAATTTTCATATGCTTTTTTTTTTTTTTTGCTACTGGGGACTAAACTTCCAGGGGCATCGTACCTCTGAGCCAGATCTCCATTCCTATTTTATTTTTTATTTTGAAACAGGTTCTCACTAAGTTCCTGAGAGTCTCATTAAATTGCTAAGACTGGCCTCAAACTGTGACCGTCCTGTCTTAGCCTCCCAAATACTGGGATTACAGGCATGTGGCACCAAACCCAGTGAGTTTTCATAATTATAAATGTCTCATATTTCTAGTTTTCTACCTAAAATGCCATTTAATGACTTATAAATTATTCAGATGAAAATATATTATGAGGCAGAAATATGGGTGCAAAAATTTTCATAGCTTCTTATTAGTATTTATAGTATTTTTAAAATAACCTTAACAATAACCCCTCTCCCCCTTCTCCCTCCCTTTTTTGGGCTTCCCACAACCCCCTAGAAATCTTCTCTTTTCTTCTGGAAACTTAAGGACTTCTTATGTACCTATTTTTATGAAATCATTTATTGCTATCTTGGTTTGCATTTTTTTTTTTTTTTTTTTTTTTTTTTTGGTGGTACTGAGAATTGAACTCAGGGGCATTCTACCTCTGAGCTATACCCCCAGCCCTATTTTTTATTCTATATTTTTGAAACAGGGTCTCACTAAATTGCGGAGTGCCTCACTAAGTAGCTGAGGCTGGCCGCGAAATCCCAAATGCTGGGATTACAAGCATGCGCCACCACGCCTGGCCTTTGGTTTGCATTTTGGTTACCTACATATGTTTTATCTCTCTCTAGAGTGTCAGTTGGGGCTGGTAAATGGGAGCTGCCCCACATTCTGGTGCCAGTGGGTTCACAGAGGCTGCTGGAGCACTGGGCAGGAAAGGCCCTGAGGCTCAGCAGAAGACAGCAACTGGATTAATGGCTGTCTTGGGGGTGGGGGGTGGGCAGCATCAGCTGGCCTTTGTCCCTGATAGGATCTACCTGGGATTCTTCATGTTGAACACCCTGTAGTTAAATAAATGGTTCCTCTATACAGTGAGTGTGAACACAGCCCACCTGTGCTATCCTTTTACAGTTATGCCCATCATACTACAGGACTCTATGGCCCCCAGGAGGACAGGCACATGCCCACCTCCTGCTGCCCCTCTGCTCTCTATTTTCTTCCTCCATCCATCCAGATGGACTTTCCACTCCTCTTTCTTTTCTTTTAGCAAGACATCTCCCATAGAGCAGCATCCCAGAAAATGCAGCTTATTTGCACTGGGTGTGGGGGATGCTCTCGTCTGCCCTGGTGCCTCTGCGGAAAGAACAGGGAAGGGAGCACCAGGACAAGCCCACGTTGGGCACTCTGGTCTCATCCTGCCCCATTCCCGTAGCTCACTGCACTCTACCTGGGATGTTAAACCCATCAAAGAAGCTCAATGCCCTTCCATTTACTCAGGTTAAGGAAATCTTTCAGGATGGGCTGAGGAGATGAAGCAGTGAGAGAACTCTGGGGTGTGAAAAATCCTGCCCTCTTGGAGCCGGGCATGGTGGCACATGCTTGTAATCCCAGTACTTGGGAGACAGAGATGGGAGGATCCGGGTTCGTGGCCAGCCTCAGCTACTTAGTGAGGCCCTCCACAACTTAGTGAGATCTTGTTTCAAAATAAAGAATTAAAAAAGGGGCTGGGGGTGTAGTTCAGATGTAGAATGTCCCTGGGTTCAGCCCCCAGCATCACAAAACAAAACAAACAAACAAAAAACTTACCCTCTTGGGAGGCTGAGATAGGAGGACCAAGGGTTTAAGGACAGCCTCAGCAACTTAGCAAGACTCTGTTTCAAAATAAAAGATTAAAAAAGGGTTGAGGGTGCAGCCTGGAGGTAGAATGCCGCAGAGTTCAATCCTCAGTACCAAAAAACAAAACAACAAATCCTTCCCCTTACCTAGCTATTTCAGTTCACAACACTGAAAAAACATTAACTTTGGTTGCTTAATGGTTGTCTCTAAGTATAAACATTAGTCATTGGCCAACCACCTATGGGGTTTCCTTCTTATTCTTCCTTTATAATGATTCATTTTGAAAAATGTAAATGTATTTTTATTTATTTATTGTGATACTAGGGATTGAACCCATGGGCATTTTGCCTCCTAGCTACACCCCTATTCCTATTACTTTTTATTCTGAAACAGGGTCTTGATAGGTTGATGAGAGTCTCACTACTTGCTGAGGCTGTCCTCAAACCTGTGATCATCCTGTCTCAGCCTCCCAAGAACTGATATTACAGTATGCCACCACACCCAGTTTAAATGGATTTATTTATAAGGAAAGCTTTTGATCACTTTTACAAATGCAAACAGTATAACTTGGCATAAACAGAATGTAACCCTAAACATATTTTTCTTTCTTTCTTTTTTATTTTATTTTTTTGCAGTGCTAGGTGTCAATCTCAGGGTCTCATGCATGCTAGGCAAGTGCTCTACCACTAAACTACACCCCTAGCTCTAGAAACACTAACAATAAACACATAGCTCTAAAATGCCTGCCAATTTGCTGCCTGAGAAGCTTGATCTAGAATATTACTAAATATTTTCTCATCATGATAGAAAATTTGAAATTTGTTTTGAACCACATTATTTCTTGTTTATCATAATAAATTTCAAATCTCTCCCTGAATTCAGTAAGAAATATGCACTATCTTATTAGAGGCGGCTATGTTTTTGTGTGTGTGCTTTTATTGGTGCATTATCGTCTCACATCATAATATAAATCATATTGACATTGTTATATATGCACATAGCACGTGGTGCCCCCTTGCAAGGCTATTGCCTTCTAACACCAAATACATGAAAGTATTATAAAGAACGAAATATACTATATAAATGTATGTTATGGTAATCCCTAACCCCTAAGTTTGTTGTAACAGACTTGTAATATCTAATTTTGTTTTTAAAGGCCTTACAATGCAAAAAACTGAAAAAGTGCTTTTGTTTTAATTTGTTGAATATCCACAAAATATAAGCTTCATAAAGTTCTTCCTTAGCCAGGTGTGGTGGTGCACTCTTGTTACCACAGTATTTGGGAGGCTGAGACAGGAAGATTGCAGGTTCGAGGCCAGCCTTAGCTACTTAGTGAGACCCTGTTTCAAAATAAACAATAAAAAATAGGGCTTGGGGTATAGCCCAGAGGTAGAATGCCTTTGGGTTGAATCCTCAGTATGGCAAAATAAATAAATAAAGAAAGGAAGTTAGTTCTGCCTGTATATTCAAGCACTTACTTTTTAAAACTTAATTTTCACGTCATCTTTATTTATACCAGTTTCCAAATAAGAAGCTGACTGCCACTATATTTCATTCAATTCTCTGTACCTCCATATTAAAACCTGCATTTTTAAGCAGAAGCAAAGCCTATCTTTTTAGGTCGACTTCCTTAAGTCTTATATGTCCATGTAAGTATTTTCTCCCAGACTAATTTCTCTATAAAAGCAGTTAAAAGTTAACAAGAGTTGATTTACTAATAGTACCTTGACAGAATGATTATGGAAATCTGTAACAATAATCTCATTATTGCTATTTACAGCTGCAAAATGGGGACCTGCAATAGAGATGGAAAAAACATGTGATGACTACAACAAAAACAATTGCAATATAGCAGTTATGGTAACAAAAACCACACTAATATATTACCTTAGTTACTTAAAAAATAACAAATAACCAGAGACCCAGTCCTTGGAAGATCACTGAGCCAGACCTTGGGCTCCAGACATCTCAGATCCTATATTATTCTACCCTTGTGATCATCTACTCTGACCTCCCCCAACTCAAGCTGAGTTCTAGCAGCACTAAGGAAGCGGGAAGAGCAGTAAGTGTCAGAAGTCATTCTCCACACCACTATCTGAAAGTCACACCTGCTGGCTTCTCTGAGTACAACTTAGTCTTTTTTAGGGTCCTCGGCTCTTAACTGAGGAAAGATATGGCCACTCTTAGCATTGGGAAAGAGACTCCAATATGTAGTATTTTTCCCCCTAAAAAAACTGAGCAGAAAACCCACACTTTATAATTTTGGGTGACATTCAGAACCTGGCAGGAAAAAAAACTAGAGACAAAGCACAAAGAAAGAATATGCAAATTAATGTTAATGTCCCAAGCATCCTTCCAAAAGGAAAATTAATGAACTGTGCTCAGCCTCTTCTTGCAGATGTGAAAAACTGAAGCTCAGGATTGCAAAGTGAAACATCCAGAAGAGAAGTAAAAGACTGACTTCCCTGCACTCTACAGATATTCTCACTTCTGTTCTTATGATTACCTAGAAAGATGAAGTAAATTCTTACCCGGAGACTCTTTAGAAATAAAACTATGGCTACGGGAAACAGGAGTAGTTTCACTGCTCCTCAAACACTTTTATTTTAAAAATATTTCACTTTAAACATATATTTTTACTTACTACGAATATTTGAAGATTTAGGATTCTGTGTTGTAAACTGCCACCCATAAAAACCACAGGTGGATGGCAGTTCAACTCACTGCCAGTGAAGTAATAGAGAAGCACCTAGCCATGCTTTCGATCAGATTTCATCCCCAGAACCCCTCCCAAAACCAGCAAACACCCTGGGGATGTGGTGTCTTCAACATGCTCCAACATCATGCAAGTGTGAGCAGAAGAAGCATTAAAAAGGGGGTTTACATATTACCATCAAGTGTACCTGCAAACTGCCTGTCCCCATTTCCTCGGCTACCAAACCTGGTGACTATCTTCCCGTTTGGCTGGAAGATAAACACGCAGCAGGCTTTGTTGTCCACCACAATGATGTGCCCGTTTCGATCCACGGAGACTCCTTTGGGCCCCATCAGCTTTCCAGATCCAATTTTTGTCTGTTAGAAACAAGTACAGAAACTGAGTACAGACATCAAAGCTTAAAACATGACAGGACACACGAAGCTAGATATTTGTGTTAGCAACAATTTCCTTGAGTATGCAAGCAGGTGGCACAGGGACTTACATGTCCCAATGATCTTCTGTCCTCCCAAACTAGATTTGTCACACCTAGTATCTGTGACTAGTGTCTATATGAAAACTTTATTTATTTTGCAGTGCTAGAGATTAAACCCAGGGGCTCTCTACCATTGAGCTATACTTCCAGCCCCATTCACTCATTCATTCATTCACTCACTTATTCATTCATTCATTCATGCATGCATGCATTCAGAGACAGGGTCTCACTAAGTCACCCAGGCTGGCCTTGAACTTCCCATCCTCCTGTCTCAGCTTCCCAGGTACTGGGATAACAGGGCACGTGCCACCACACACAGCTTGAAAACCTTATTTTAAAAAAGGATCAACACCAAAAATGTTCTAGAATGTCCTAGAGTGGGGTCACAGTGCCCTTCTACAGAGTCAGGGTAGTTCAGTGAGAGATGACTGAGGTAGGTCAGGGGACTGTCCTGCTCCTGCCACTCACTTTGAGCACACCTAATACGGCACAAATGGACTT
This sequence comes from Graphiurus murinus, assembly GCA_004027655.1. NCBI lineage: Eukaryota > Metazoa > Chordata > Mammalia > Rodentia > Gliridae > Graphiurus > Graphiurus murinus. The sequence goes on from PVLC010015920.1 coordinate 10,054, forward strand.
ATTCTTTAATCCTCAGAATCCTTAAATATTAAAAAAAAAAAAAAAGATTTTAAAACCCAATCTTAGTAACTTTCAATGATACTTTTGGAAAATGTATTAAGTAAAGTAACGTAGATGAAGGGTTTGGGGTACAGCAACAGTCACCAAAAGGAAGCCATCATGTCTTTTTTATATCATCATTGATGTGAAAATTGCCAGGCATGTACCATTGAACTTTGCTAGAATTAAGTACCACAGGGGTGGAAGTCGCCTACTGTGTACTACCACACTTCTTAGTGTATAAGAGGTACTCAACAAATATTTTTAAGTATATTAATTTTTAAAAAGCCTAACTTACTTTAGGGCAATCATGATGATTAAATGGTTCCACTTTTCAAAAGGTTTTAAAAGAGGAGAAGAGCATGAGAATTCCATCAACTGTATACCCATAAACATTTTAGGTCTTATTCCTATTTCTGAGTAGATGATAGTGTATATATAAACGCTTACTTGCCATGTGTTCTATTTTTCTAGTTCCATGTTCTGGAGTGCTTACAAAGAAGTGCTTCACTCACTCACCCATTTACTTGCTAATTCTATGAGCACTACCTGAACACCTATGATGTGCCCCCCTTTTGTGTTTTAGGTTCATTGCAAATAAACACAAATAAGATATCGCTTCTATCCTATGGATGTCTCTGTCACATTGCATAGACACACACGTCTATTGTATCTGTTTAAAGTGCCCCAGTCTTCAGTTTAGGAAATTTGGGAGAATTCAAATCTGCCATCTCAGAAGGCACATGGAGCAATAACCTGATGAGACAGGAGACCACGGACAAGGGAGGAAGAGGTACACCAAGGTGAACACGGTGGGAAGGGACACATGTGTGGCAGGGCGACCGCAGCTCTCCCTGGATCCCAGGCTAAAGTATCAGGGGAAGCAGATTTCTATGTGTTTCGATGAAGGATCTCTCAGAGGTATTACTGAACAAAGCAAGATACTGAGCAGTGAGTATAGTTGGAGCCCACTTGTGTTAAATGTGTGCAGACAGGCACATACACACAGTCAGCCCACAGTATCCTGTGTTCTGCATCTGCAGATTCAACAGACCTCAGATCAAAAATATTCCAGGGACTGGGGACGAACCTGTGTCTGTACTGACTATGTAAGGATGTTTTTCTTGCCACTAGGCACTAAACAATACAATATAATATCTATTTACATGGAATTTACATTGTATAAGGTATTATATCTAGGAGGATGCATGTAGGTTTTCTGCAAATTCTACACTATTTTGTATGAGGAACTTGGGCATCTTTAGATTTGGGTATCTAAGGGGGGTGCTGGAGCCATTACCCTATGGATGCTAAGAGATAATGGTCCTTTTGGAAGGAAAAGTGAGAAACCAAATGGTGTCTCTATCTTAGAAAGTGTTATTAGAGGTAGCAGGAGACACTGCTAATTTTAAACTTTTTTTGTACATGTTTTAAAAGCCTATTTGCATGTATTATTTTTTAAATTGAAAATTAAAACCTTCAAATTACATTCTCATAGATTCTACTTTAGATTTTCTATTTTCTCTTTCCTGCCTGATGGAAATAAAATGCAAGTCACATATATATTTTTAAATTTGCGAGTAGAGGGATGGGTGCTTTCCCAAGGCAGGGATTCAAACTTAATATGATCCTTTATTCCTTTTTTCCTGTGATACTATGGATCAAACCCAAGGGTATTCTACTTCTGAGCTACACCCCTGGCTCTTTTGATTTTTTTATTTTGGAACAGTGTCTTGCTATATTGCTGAGGTTATCACTAAGTTGCTGAGGCTGGCTTTGAACCTGCGATCCTTCTGTCTCAGCCTCCCAAGTACTGGGATTACAGGCATGGGCCACCATGCCTGTGGATCCTTTATTCTTTTTTTTATTATTCGTGTGATCCTTTATTCTTCAAAGTTAATAAATGACTGAGATTCAGATTTATCTCTTTGGAACAAAGGGACACAATCACTTTGAAAGGAAACAATGGTTTTCTTGGCAAGGGAATCCGATTCTGATTCTGATTCTGCAATCTAGCCCAAAGATCAAAGAGGCTCTAACATAGAGGCACATAAAGAAATGGCGGACGTCCTTTCATGTCTGAATGGAAAGCATGTCAACAGGATCAAAAGGAGAGCTGACACTCTGATTATTACTATTATTACCACCTAATGTTATGAACATGGGGAGTTACTTAGGATGACTCAACTATGCACTACCAAATGGATAATTATCTAGAATGAAAACAGAAAATAAAGGATTGCTTCCCTTCTGCCATGTAATGACAACGAAGGCAGATTTCAAAGAACGACTTAAATGCTGACCGAAGCTTCCTTTCCTTCCATCTGCACTGTTCCTCTTAGTTCAGCTGCACTGGACTCTACCCAGGGAGAGGAAATCACTGTGTTTGGCCGATGTCTCCATCATAGAATAGTGAGCAAAAAAGATTTTAGACCCTGGCTTTGGAACAGTTAAGTGAGAGCATTTCACTGAACAGATAATGCTCTTACATTGAAGAGGGAAGAGGTGAAATGATTTAGAATACGGTGGCTAGGGGGACCACTACCATATTTGTCCTATAACTGTTCTGATCATAAAACATTCCCAGGTGGGCTGGAAGATACAAGTCAGGAGGAAAGACTGAAAGGAAAAAAAGTTTAAAAAGGCAGAAAGGAAAGAAAATTGAGCCAAGAAATTGGTGAATAAAAGAGGAGATAAGACATTGTACTTCGGAAATTATTAGGAATAAATACAAAGAATCTGCATTTATGTTAAAAGATGTCTCTCACCTGTTTAATTTTACTGAGTCCCCTAAAGAAAAAACATAAGAATCTCTTGGTACATAATTGTAGATTTCACATTTGGATGAACTTTGTTTACAGTACTAGTGTTTTCCCATGCTATCCTTTTACCATTTGGGTTCTAATCAACACCTATCATAAAAAAGGGTATTGCTAAGACTACACTATTTCCATTCCCCCATGCCTCTGTGGTGCAAGAGTATTCTTGAGTGTTTATTCCAATTATTATCAATAGTATTCTAACTCCAAGAATCTAGTTCTTTCAAGAGGAGTGTCTATTACAGGTAGACTATTGCCTGCACAATGCTTAATTGGGGAAACACTTCTCTCTTTGATATCGAACTCCTGCCTTAATATGTGAAGCCTATTTCAGTATTAGCTCCTGAATGTATAGATAAGTAGATCATGATTTTTTTTCCAGAATCTAAAACAAGAATGGAAGCTAGGCATGGTGGCGCATATTTGTAATCCCAGTACTTGGGAGGCTGAGACAGGAGGATCGAAGGTTCTGGTCCAGCCTCAGCTACTTAGTGAGGCCCTCTGCAACTTAGTGAGACTCTGTTTCAAAATAAAGAATAAAAAATAGGGCTGCGGGTATAGCTCAGAGGTAGAATGCCTCTGGGTTCCATCCCCAGTACCACAAAAACAAAACAAAAAAACAAAACAAAAAAAAACAAGAATGGGGTTGCTTCCAACTTAGATGAATATTTTTGAGAGGTTGCTAAGTAGTTGTTATTGAATTCATATCAGGGTTGTCACTTTTGGGTATGTCTTAGCATAAATATGCCCACAAAGACAAAAGAAAAGAAAGTGGAGGAAGCTATCGATATAAAAAGGCAAGAGATCTTTTTATCTCTTTCTCTTCTTTTAGTTTCTCTTTATTTTTGTACTGGGGATCAAAGCCAGGGGCATTCTATCTCTGATTTCCATTTTACTTTTTATTTTGAAATAGGGTCTCCTTAAGTTGCTGAGTGCCTCACTAAGTTACTGAGTCTGTCCTTAAACCTGCGATCTTCCTGTACCCGCCTCCCAAGTTCTGGTATGTACCATTATAGGCATGCACCACCATGCCCAGCTAAGAGATCTTTCTGTGTATATGACAATTATATTGAGCCACCAAGTTTCTAGTGGAACAAAAAACTGAAGAGCCATTGAAGAATAGTATGATAGAATTTAAAATGACAAGCTGGACATGGTGGCACACACCTGTAATCCCAGTACTTGGGAAACTGAGGCAGAAGGATCACAGGTTCAAGGCCAGCTTCAGCAATTAGTGGGACTCTTTTTTTTTTTTTTGCGGTATTAGGGATTGAAGTCAGGGGCATTCTACCTCCGAGCTATACCCCCAGCCCTATTTTTTATTCTTTATTTTGAAACCGGGTCTCACTAAGTTGCGGAGTGCCTCACTAGGTAGCTGAGGCTAGCCTCGAACCCGGATCCTCCAGTCTCAGCCTCCCGAATGCTGGGATTACAAGCATGCGCCACCACGCCCGGCTTGGAGACTCTGTTTTAAAATACAAAGGACTGTGTGTATAGCTCTGAAGTAGAATGCCCTGGGTTCAATGCCCAGCACCAAAATAAAATAAAATAAAAAATTAAAATGACAGCTTTTTTATTCTCTAAAATTGAGAATATGCTTCCCCATGCGAAAGAGAAGCTCTAACATTATGTTAAAAATATGTAGGCAACTCATCTTGTAAAAACCACAAGGTGACCATTCAAAGACTTTAAACAGGACAGTATATATACTCCTAGGATCAGAGACTCCTGAGTGAGCTTCACGTCATCTGCAGAATGTCAGAATAGGTTATGAAAAGCAGCATCTCCAACCTTTGGACAAGGAAGCGAGGCCACCAGGCGCCTACATGAGGTCATGAAGCCAAAATCATAGCTGGTCAAACAGACTTCTTCTTCAAACAGGAATATGAGAGGGAGGGAAGAGAACATTTCTTAGCTACTTATTTTCTATGAGGCACATACGAAATCCAGAAATAAAATCTCATTTTTGCCTTCTCTCAAATCCTATCAAATACGTGTGTGTGTGTGTGTGTGTGTGTGTGTGTGTGTGTGTGTGTGTGTTACTGGGAATTGAACCCAGGGCTGGGAGTGTACCTCTGAGCTACACCCCCAGCCCTATTTTATTTCTGAAACAGGGTCTCACTAGGTTGCTGAGAGTCTCCCTACTTGCTGAGGCTGTTCTCAAACCTGCAATTCTCCTGTCTCAGCCTCCCAAGTACCAGGGTTACAGGCCTGTGTCACCATGCCCAGCTAAATGGTTGTTATTGTTTTTTCATCCAAATTTTAAATACAAGGCTCAAGGAAGTTATACAATTTGCTGAAGGCCACAGAGCTGGGATTCTAGTGGGTTTATTTGCCTAAGGTAAAACTCATGCTGTCCAATGAAAGAGAAGCCTCTACGAGGCTGGAAAGGGGGAACTGAGGAGGCATAGTAGATACATACAGACTTCAAAAAGATCATTGAAGAGCTGGGTGTGGTGGCACACACTTGTAATCCCAGTACTTGGGAGGCTGAGACAGGGGGATCACATGTTCAAAGCCAGCCTTGGTAACTTAGTGAGGCCCTCTGCAATGTAGTGAGATTGTTTCCAAATAAGAAATAAAATTGAGCTGGAGCTATAACTTGGAAGTAGAATGCCTCTGGGTTCAATTCCCGGTACCAGAAAAAAAAAAGATCATCGATAAGGGAACAACAGACTGGATGATGACAATTCTTTGATGATATCTTAGCAGAGATTTGTGGCATCACCACTGGGCCCTCTTTGGTGACTTGCTGAAGAAATAGAAGTCGTTATGGTTTGATCTTCAGTGTCCCCGAAGGCTATGTGTTAACAGCATGGTTGCCTGCCTGTGACACTATTGGAACCTTTACGAGGTGGAGCCCACTAGGAGGAAGCTGGATCACTGGAGGTGTGCCTTGGAAGGGGATCTTGGGACCCTGGCCCCTTCCTCTCTCTTTTTCTGCTTCCCTGCAGCCATGAGATAAGCAGTTTCCCCTGCCATGATGCACTGTGTTGCCACACACCCAAAGCAACAAGGCCAAGCCACTGTTGACTGAAACCTCCAAAACTGTGAGCCAAAGTAAATCTTTCTTCCTCGTAAGCTGACTTTCTCAGGTATTTGGTCACAGCAATAAGAAGCTGACTAACGTAGAGTCCATTTTTACATTTGTATAAGGAGGGTAACTGGGATGATGGCCAGCTGATCCAGTGACAGGACCTCAAAGGGCAGCACAACCAGCACTTCTCCATAAGGCCAGCCTCCATTTTCTCTTCCTTCCACATCCTGCAATACATTCTTTAGCACTATGTTTTTAGATCGTATCAAACAATGTATAGCTGAATAGAGGTTGACTCGAATTGTTCCCTTCCTTACTTGTATATTTGTTTATTTTTCTTCCATGGCCCTGCACATTTTCCAAACGTGGGGACACAGGCCTTATAATTCTGTTCCTCTCGTGTCATTTATTACAGGCCCCCCAAAAGAAGGTAGAAGGTACTTTGTAAGTGACAATCTGTGGGTTAATTTAAGAATTGTAAACTATGAAGTAACCCTCTTCAAAAGGATGTTGTTTTTAATTGAACAGAGGTGAGAAGAACAGTTTTCCTCTAATTCTGATAGTTTAAAAAACAAAAAAGCAACTGAGCAGACTAATTGCTTTGTAACATAAAAGCCACAAACTATCGCTGTAATTCTTGCTTCATCAAACTTAGATGTCAAAATGTCTTTACATAGGAAGAATCGAATACTGGATTTCAAAAAAGAAAAATAATTTCATCTTGTTCTCTCTTTCCATTGTTAAGTGGCCAATTGGTAGATGATCTTACCTTAAACTTCCCATCTGAAGAGAAAATGCTAACCCACTTGTTATCATAATCTGCGATGATTATGTCCCCGCTGGGATGTACAGCCACCCCTGTGGGTCGCTGCAGCTGCCCGGGAGAACGTCCTCGGATGCCAAAACGACTCTTGAACTGACCGTCATTGGAAAATATCTGTAAAACAAATTTATATTCATTAGCGAGTGAAGTAGCACAGAAACTACCAAGAAGGAAACAGGCAAGAATATTTGTCACAGGTACAATAAGTCAGAACATGCCAACACTAGTTAGAAAAGTCTACAAACACATTATAAGTGTCTTTTCCTTATACTATGCATCTTAATTCAAAGTAGGAAAAAATGCAACTACATCATTTTATCAATATAAGTAGTTAAAGGTATACAAGTAGGGGTGATACCTGTACACACTGGTTGTTACTGTCCGCAATTAATATCTTTCCACTTGTGGATGCTGCTACTCCCTGGAGATTTGTAAACTCTCCTTTATTTCTTCCTTTGGTACCTAAAAATGAATCATGAGAGCACAGAAATTAAGCATTAGAGAGTTAGATTTTTCAGTTTCAACAAAAGAATAATTCAAGTTCCATAGGTAATCTGAGAATGCAATTCTATTTTTTTCCCCCCTTGCAATGCTAGGAATTGAACACAGGGCCTTGTATGTGCTAGTCAAGTGCTCTGCTACCAAGCTACATCCCTAGACCCCATGCTGCTTTTGAATAATGCTTTAAAAAACTGAGAACCCAGTCGGGGTTAGGGGCAAGGAGGATGGCAAATGTCTGTAATCCTAGTACTTGGGAGGCTGAGACAGGAGAATCTCTGGTAGTCAGACCCTGTTTCAAAACAAACAAACAAACAAACAAACAAAATAAATAGGCTGAGAGTGTAGCTTGGGGGCAGACTGCCTCTGGGTTCAATTCCCAGTATCACCACCACCACCTTTACCACCACAACGACAGAACTGAGGATCCTTCCCTCTACTAAACTTCTCTTCTAAACCAACAGTCTTTTAAAAATCACTTTTTAAGGCAAATGCCAATCTTCTCTTATTAATCTGTAGATCCACATTAACATAATTAAGTATACACTTATTTCACAAAGACATAACAAATAAACTAACATTCCAATCAGAGAGATGCAACAGGAGAGGGGCCTATAATGAGTTTTACCCAAATTCCACCTCAGTAGCTCTTAGAAGAAACCTGTACCCTTGACTTTCAGAGCATTTAACAAACCATAAGACCATAGCTGCTATAGAAGAGCAGTCTGGTTTTCATTTGCTGGGTCTATTTCTGCGTTATTTCCTAAGATTCAGGGTCTCATTGGCTGTGTACTCTTCCTGAAATTACAAAAGATATCCTAGGAGAGTGCTTTCTGAGTTAAATAAATAAGAAAGGCAAAAGGAAATTAATTGATCCAAGGAAATATTCTCATCCTTACTAGACTCTTTTTTAAAGGGAGAGAAAGGCAAAGAGAGAAAAGTTCCAGCAGCTACAGGTTAACAGTTAACCTGTAGTTGTTTTTGTTTTAAAAGAAGTCTTTATAACTTTATTTCAATAAGCTGATATAAACATTAATGAGTGGAAAGAGAATAAATTTTGTTCAAAAATAACCCAGGAGGAGGTTTAAAATTTAATCATTAGAGAAAGAAAACTGTGTGTTTATAATTGCACTTATATTCAAAAAAGCAATTTGGAGGTCAGCCACATCTAAGGCGGGTTAGGTTCACGCAGGGTTATTTTATACAGATATCTTGTGAGACCACTGCACAGAGCAATGATTGTAAAATGAGTGGTATTGAATTCTCGACCTGGAAAAAATGGTAATCCAGTGGCAGAGAATTTCTGAGTGGAAGAAGTCAATTTACCAGATAACATCAATGACGGACAAGTACAAGTTAGAATTCTTTATCTTTCTGTGGACCCTTATATGCGTTGTAAGATGAATGAAGATACTGGCAGTGATTACCTAGCACCTTGGCAGCTATCTCAGGGGGCTGATGGTGGAGGTATTGGAATTATAGAAGCAAGCAATCACTCGAATTTCACTAAAGGTGATTTTGTGACTTCTTTCTACTGGCCCTGGCAAACTATGGCTATTCTGAATGGAAACAGCCTTGAAAAGGTTGACCCACAACTTGTAGATGGACATCTTTCATATTTTCTTGGAGCTATAGGTATGCCTGGTTTGACTTCTTTGATTGGGATACAGGAGAAAGCTCATGTAACTGCAGGATCTAATCAGACAATGGTTGTCAGTGGAGCAGCAGGTGCCTGTGGATCCTTGGCTGGGCAGATTGGCCATTTGCTGGGCTGTTCCAGAGTGGTAGGAATTTGTGGAACACATGAGAAATGCCTCTTTTTGACCTCTGAACTGGGCTTTCGTGCTGCAATTAATTACAAAAAAGGGAATGTGGCAGAATAACTCCTAGAATTATGCCTAGCTGGAGTGGATGTTTACTTTGACAATGTTGGTGGTGACATCAGTGATATCGTGATAAGTCAGATGAATCAGAACAGCCTATCATCCTGTGTGGTCAAATTTCTCAGTACAATAAAGATGTACCTTATCCTCCCCCACTGCCCCCTGCTGTAGAGGCAATCTGGAAGGAAAGAAACATCACAAGGGAGAGATTTATGGTGTTGAATTATAAGGATAAATTTGAGCCTGGAATTCTACAGCTGAGTCAGTGGTTTAAAGAAGGAAAGCTAAAGATCAAGGAGACTGTGATAAATGGATTGGAAAATATGGGAGCTGCATTCCAGTCCACGATGACAGGAGGTAACACTGGAAAGCAGATAGTTTATAGTTCAGAAGATATTTCTGTGTAATCTTTATAAATGTTGTCATCAAAGAAATCACACATATTTCTTTCCATCTTGCGGGAATATTTTTAAGATACTTTTTAAAAAAACCTTAGAGTACAGACAGTTCTTGATTTAAATGTGATCATAGGTGCTGTTTTCTTAGTTGTATAACTTAATTCTTTTTTGTCTTCAATATCATATATATACTCTATATCTAACATGATTACATAATAAGATTGAAATTAACATGACATTTTTCTTTTTTTGTTTAAACTAATACTACATATATATTTTATCAGGTATTTTGAAAATCCTGTAGATTTGATACCACTGTTACTGGATCATACATGATATATTTTTTACATTAATTACTCTTATTAATTTAAGGTAGAATAAGCATTCTATTCTATTGAGAGGCACCTGGAAAACATTCATTCAACTGGAAAAATTTTACATGATTCTTAAACTAAAACAGTATAAGAATAGAATTGGGCCTTTCCATATTGTAGATAGAGGTATTGGGGCATGTCTTGGTGGGAGTCAAAGCTTGTGGAACAGTTTTTGGAAAAGAAGGATAGAGGCTTTGGATTGGGAGTGATGTGAGAAGATAAATAACTGGGATCAGAGCTGGGCATTGTGGCCTACACCTGTAATCCCAGTGCTTGGGAGGGTGAGACAGGAGGACAGCAGGTTTAAGACCAGCCTCAGCAACTTAGCCAGACTCTCAGCAGCCTGTTGAGCCCCTGTTTCAAAACAAAAAAATAGAAAAAGGGCTGGGGATTTTTTAGCTCAAAGACAAAAGGCTTCTGGAGTCAATCCCCAGTACCACAAAAGAAATAAAAACAAAACAAACTGAGGTCAATTGAGTTGAAGAGACCAGATTTACATACATAGGATGATCTATTGGTGTTTTACTGTACCACCGAAAACCTCTTCATTTTAGGTTAGCAGGCACACACTGTCAAATAGTTATAAAGATTAGAGGTCAAGTAGATAGAGAGGTTACTTAGAATTTTAGGTGATCAAAGACAAAGGGATCTGGGGGTGTAGTTCAGTGGCACAAAACTGCTTAGCATTGTGAATGGCCCTGAGGACAATCCCCACCACTAAAACACCCAAAACAAAGACAAAGCCAGGCATAGTGGCTCACATTGTTATCCCAGGACTTGGGAGGCTGAGACAGGAGGATCTCAGGTTTGAGACCAGCCCCAGCTACTTAGTGAGACCTTGTTTCAAAAATAATTAAAAAATAGGACTGGGGGTGTAGCTCAGAGGTAGAATGCCCTGGGTTCAATCTCCAGGACTGCAAAACAAACAAAAAAAAAACACAGGTTAAGAAAATGACAGGACTTACTGGGCAAATTAACCAATTGTTGTAAGCATGAATGTTTAAAACCTACTGATGTACCTCTAAATAAATGTTTTATTAATTGTAATCAACCCTTTAAAAAAAAAAAAAAGCATACCCAAGGCTGCTGAGGGTGGCTGACGTCCAACACATGCCAAAGCACCGCCTGGGAATCAACTCTTCTGGTTTAGGAAGTGAAACTGGCGATGGATGAAACTCTGAATAAGATTAACAACAGAACTGCTGGGCAGCTCCATCTTGGTTCACCTGGTTCTTACCAGACCCACATGGCTGTCCTTTAATTGAAATCATGGACCCTACCAAGTTTATTCACTACTTCTGCCTCTTGTCTGCTCTCACTAGCATGAAAGGAAAATGTGAGGTGCAGATTCTCATAAGAGCATCTTTCACACTGTACTATTTTATTTCAAATGGATCAGAAGAGGGGATCTTTGATTTTATTTTATTTTGATTCACATAGAATACCTATGATAAGCATGAATATTATTATCAGTGAACAAGCTTTCAAAATGGTGCACTGGAGCTGAACATGGTGGTGGCCCCTGTGGTCCTAGCTACTCAGGAGGCTGAGGCAAGGGGATCACTTCAGCCCAGGGGTTCGAGGCCAGCTTGGGTAACACAGTGAGACCCCATCTCAAAATAACTAAATAAATAAACTTTTAAAAGGTGTTCTGGTTTCTGGTGGTAGAGGGCAGAGGAGGGGGTGGTTAGTCCCTTATGGGGGTATGTACTGACGCACTATTCATTTTGGGTCATTTCTCCTGAGGTCTGAGTAACAACTGGACAACAGATCCAGCAAAACTAAAGGGCCAGAAAAGGAAACACACCTACAATGTTCAGTTTATAAATACTTTTTAAAAGGTAGTAGGAAGAAGGCCAGGGTCTCTGAAGAATAAAAACTGAATTTATCAAAAAACAATTGATAAGCCGGGCGTGGTGGCGCACGCTTGTAATCCCAGCATTCAGGAGGCTGAGACAGGAGGATCCGGGTTCGCGGTCAGCCTCAGCTACCTAGTGAGGCACTCCGCAACTTAGTGAGACTCGGTTTCAAAATAAAGAATAAAAAATAGGGCTGGGGGTGTAGCTCGGAGGTAGAATGCCCCTGAGTTCAATCCCCAGTACCGCAAAAAAAAAAACAAAAAACAAACAAACAAAAAAACAATTGATAAGCAAAAGCATGGAATTTTGCAAGATGTGGAACTGGGGGCCAATTAAAGGAACATAATTGCCGGGCGTGGTGGTGCACGCTTGTAATCCCAGCATTTGGGAGGCTGAGTCCGGAGGATCCGGGTTCGAGGCCAGCCTCAGCTACCCCGTGAGGCACTCTGCAACTTAGTGAGACCCTGTTCCAAAATAAAGAATAAAAAATAGGGCTGGGGATATAGCTCGGAGGTAAAATGCCCCTGAGTTCAATCCCCATACCGCAAAAAAAAAAAAAAGGGAACATAATGAGAAAGCTCATTGTAAAACTCAACTGGGATTGGAACACAAAAGAGGCGACTCTGTAAAGAACACCTGGGCTGCTGCAGATCCTTGCTTATGTAAAACTGGAAATGCACCTGTGGCTTAGAGGGCGCTCAGGGAGGGGTGAGCATTGCTGAATATAAGGGCAGAGGATGCTAAGCACCACCTGTGCAGAACAGATGCACATGGCCTGCTGTCCTTCTGGCCACGTAGGGCAAAAGCTGCCCATGTCCCTCCTTTACTTGACCTTCCCGCTATCCTGCTAAAGACAAAGCTTATTATTCTGCTCAGAAAGGACTCAGCAGGCAGCAGCAGTGCATAAAAGAAAGGCAGGAAATGGAGAAGATAGTTAAGTAGAAGTTAAGTGGGTATATCTTGTAAAAAAAAAAAATCCCATTTTTCTTCCGGAAATATGAAGATGACGCTGAAAGGGGGGGGCATATAAGCAAAAATATGAGCACTTTCTTTGTGTGTGCTTTGGAGAAATACATACATTTTTGAGCCTCAGTAGAAATGGAAAATAATTGCATTTGAGGACAGGAAGACATTTAATTGGACTTCATAATAACACCACTTAGAACCAGGGAAAGGAAAGCTCTATGCACACTTAAAGTGAACGCGACAGACTCAGTGGCTGCCGATACTGTGTCACCAGAGCAATGGTGCCGTGTTGCAGAAGCACACACTGCTGGGAAGAGGCCTCCAGCCTCTGTGGAGCTTGCTGGCCTAAGCTGACCCAGCTCACATTCTTGTTCTCAAGTTAACCATGGCTACCCTGCAATTCTGTGAATAAATCACAGAGATGCTGGACATGGTGTTGCATGCCTGTAATCCCAGTACTTTGGGAAGCTGAGACAGGAGGGTTGCAGGTTTGAGGCCAGCCTTAACAATTTATCAAGACTTTCAGCAACTTAGCAAGACCCTGTTACAAAAAACAAACAAACAAACAAACAAAGCTGGGAGTGTAGCTAGCAGGTAGAATGCCCCTGAGTTCAATCTTCAGTGTCAAAAAAAAAGTGTGCACCACCATGCCCAGCTTCATTGCTTATATATATTTTAAAAGAGGATAGATAGATGAAACAGGAACTGTCATTTTCGTTTTATAATATTTCTCTTTAAAATGTTGCTGCTGTTTTTGCAGGACTGGCGATGGAACCCATGCATGTTATGACTTCACACATTCGAGGCAAGTTCTTCAAAATCCTTTACTTTAAGCCACACGGCTTAATTTCTAAATATGATTGGCATTACCAGTAACATCAACAGATTCGATTCTTTTTTTTTTTTTTTTGATGCTGGAGATTAAACCAGGATCTTATTTATGCTAACTACATACTCTTCCATGAGCTACACCGCAGCAAGATTACTGATCATTATGTTTTTAAAAAAAAAAAAAACTCAGTTTGGAAGGATAGCAGGGTCACAGTGTTGTGCTTGAAGATAAAAGGACATCAGCTTGTTCTTGAGGAATAAATAATGTTGACTATTTTTACTAGCAGTTAAATCTTGATGGTAAGTAATAATGCAGAACCCATGTATTATCATCATGCTGGAATGTTCAAGTATTTTGTGATGAAAATAAAAGAAACTAAAAGTCCAGAAGCATGTGAAGATGTGATCATTTGTGATGTTACTTGTATAAAAAAGTATATATACATATCCTTTGAAGTGTTAAAGGAATACAGTACTCTATATTCTTTATCATATCACTTTTTGTAAGTGTTGAGTATATTCCTGTTTATTTTTCTATGTTCTATTTCATAGCCTTAAGAAGTGTTTCAAACATATCTGAATATATAAAATAAGAGTAAAGACCCTACATGGTGTGATGCTGCATTACATATAAAACTGTGTACATATATGTAAAATAAATAAACTCCAATAACTCACTTCTTTCTCTCCAAAGTATTCTAAATATATAATGCAAAGCTAGGTGTGGTGGCACATGCTTGTAATCCCCGTACTTGGGAGGCTGAGACGGAGGATCCGGGTTCTTGGCCAGCCTCAGCTAATTAGTGAGGCCCTCTGCAACTTAGTGAGACGCTGCTTCAAAATCAAGAATAAGAAAATAGGACTGGGGTGTAGCTCAGAGGTAGAATGCCCCTGGGTTCAAACCCCAGTACCGCCAAAAAATATATATATATATACATACATATATATATATATATATATATATATATATATATATAATGCAAAGGAGTTCTTTCATAAAGAATATTAATATTCTTGTAACACAAAACATGCATACTGCTTACAAAATCTTTGCCTATCGACTTTGATGTAATAGATTCCATTTGGTGGTTACCCATTGGCTAGTGAAATGAATAAATGAATTTAAAAAGTAATTATAAACAATTTGGCAAGAATTCCAGAAGGTAAACTACTTCTTTCCAGATGCTAAACTAGTCTACAAAACACAAAATGGAATCTGAAGCCAACAGTCTTTCACCCAGCGTCCATCCATCCCTCCAGGAGGATTACAGAAGTGTGGTGAGCCCTTCCACTGAAAGAGGGGATGAATAAATGCAGATTTCTTCCAATTAATATGAAAACTAATGTTAAATGCAGCAAGATACTTTGAATGGAATAATGCAACAAGATGTAACTGAGCCAAGTATAGCATCGAATACAGGTTCTTCAACCAAGCAGGGACTTAACAAATGTTTGCCGAACGAATGAGTGCACAAAGGAGCTATTAATGACTGGCAGCGCACTGCATCTCATATTACATCATGAGAAAATGAAACGTTCAGTAATGTTTATAGCACTCCGTGGACATTCTCTCATGTAGTCCTTATAATAATCCCATGAGTTAGCAGGACAAACATTTTCATCCCCATTTTATAGATGACAAACATGAAGCTGGACACATCCCAAAGGCAGTTAGAGACAGAGGAAAGAATATGACCTGGTTCTCCTGACCCTTTACATAATAATTTTTCCAATACATTCATTGCTTCTTTCTAATTATGCTTTAAAATATCAGGTTTCAGAGGTGAATTACCCTTGGGGCCCACATATTTTCTCTAAAAATCCTTTAGAAAATTCTTTCTCTCAGTCAGGCATGGTGGCGCATGCTTGTAATCCCAGCATTTGGGAGGCTGAGACGGGAGGATCTGGGTTCGAGGCCAGCCTCAGCTACCTAGTGAGGCCCTCCACAACTTAGTGAGACCCGGTTTGAAAATAAAGAATAAAAAATAGGGCTGGGGGTGTAGCTTGGAGGTAGAATGCCCCTGGGGTCAATCCCCAGTACCGCAAAAAAAAAAAAAAAAAAAAGAAAAAGAAAAAGAAAATTCTCTCTCTCTCTCTGGTGGTACTGGGGATTGAATCCAGGAACATTCCATCTCTTAAGTTGCTGGGAGCCTCACTAAGTTGCTGAAGCTGTTTTCAAACCTGTGGTCCTCCTGCCTTAGTACTGGGATTACAGGCATGTGTCACCAAGCCTGGGTAGAAAATTTCATCTCTTATCACACAGTATTTAACTGTTTATCTGTATCCCTCACTGGACTAGAGCAAGAGCAGTATTTGTGCTTTTCACTATTACACCATATAAATCCATGCTATGGTGTCATCTTCAGTATTTTCCAAAGGCCCAAGTATTGAAGACCTGGTTCCCAGCCTGGGGTGCTATTGAGAGGTGGTGGAACCTTTAGGAGGTGGAGCTTAGCGGGAGGAAGTTAGGTCATTGGGGCATGTCCTGGAAAGGGATGATATTGGGACCCAGGCCCTCTCTTCCTCCTTATTTGCTTCCCCACCGCCCATGATGTGAGCCGTTTCCTCCACCACGTGCTCCTTCCAGGATGCGCTGCCTTGTCCCAGGCCCAAAAGCAATGAAGCCAACTGATCATGGGCTGCAACCTCCAAAACTATGAGCCAAAGTAAGCCTTTCCTCTTTTTAGTCCATTATCTCAGGAAGTTTGTAACAGTAATGGAAAACTGACTAACACATATAGCCCAGTACTTAAATATAAGTTGCATCTTTCCCGACTTGAAATGCAAGAAGGATTCCCAAGGATGAGATTTTCAAGGGGTAGAGGTGGGTTCCTATAATGACCTCAGATGTCAAGTTAGCATGACCTCCCTCCCCACATATTTTAGGGAGGAAGGTGGTGGTTTGTAGAGTTGAGGCAGGGGAAAGGGTCATGTCACAGTATCACATCTTCCTGTAAAGCCTCTGAACACATGGTAAATGATTTTACACGTTGAGTTTTAAATTAGACTGTTTTAGAGTACAAATGAGTGTTCCATTCAACTTTTCATCAACTCATAAAATTATGGTGTATGAATTGCATAATTTGAAACAATTTGATTGTAACTCTTTTATTCCCTCCTACACCTTCTGGTTCCCCCTTTGTTCAACAACTTTCTTTAATAGCTGACAAAACCAGCTCATGGCTTCTAGTCAGCAAACTCTAATAATCTGGAAATGATCCCTGTGTTCCGAGGACTCATTAGTAACACTCTAAGCTCCTTCTCTACAGTGATTGAGAATTATTTTCCAATACGATATTAGAGTAACACAGTAACTCACAGTGGGCAAACAATTAAGGTTGCAGGCATGGAGGAAACAAATAGCTCCACTTTGGAAAACCACAGTAGTTAAAAGGCACAGGTTTCACTTTCCTAAGACTACTTCTTCAGTGGTAAGGCTAATTACATGTTGTCCTGGTAATGAGTTGGGGTTGGGAGGCTGGGGCTGGAGCTCTGGTCTGCAGCATTTGTCCATCTCCATATTGTAAATGCTCCCACTATGGCAGATTCCAAGTCACCAACGTGAAGCCACTGAACAAGCCAGTAGGAACTGGCTCCAGCAGACCACATACTATACTGTAGGGGGTATGTTAGATTGCAGGGTTATTAGGAACTAAAGGAATATTATATCTAATAAGGATATTAAGTAAGATGACATATAGAAGCCCTGAGTACTAGGGATTTTAAGTAAGATGACATCACTTAATACTTGACTCAGAGAATGTCTTCTTCCTCCTGTTTCCATCTCCATTGATTCTTCCCTGAACCACAAGTCCTATCTTTAAAAATTTCATTGCAGCTCATGGTTTAAGTCATTTCTCTGTATTTTTCACTTCCAAATTGATCTCTCTGCCCTTGACTTCTTGGAGCTCCAAACGAATCCTCCATACTGCCTACCTACCTGCTTTTCCGCTCACTTTCCTTTCTTGGTTGATAATGACAATTGTCAATACTTAACGGAGTCCTTGCTATATGCCCACCATCATTCTAAGCTTTTATGTGCCCTATTTTAATCCACACCATATGAAGTAAGCATTAATATCATGCCCATTTACAGATGAAGAAATGGGCGCAGAAAGGTTATATCATTTTCCCTAAGTCATATGGTTAACAAACAGCAGCTTGGGATTCACTCTGAGGTAGTTGGGCTTTTGAGCTCTTTACTCTGTTCCTAACTGTTCATGCTGTTAGCCCCATTCTAGAACTACGAACAATGTGTTAACTGGTATTATCGACTTTGCCTCTCTAAAACATACTGAGAGTCGGGCATGGTGGCGCATGCTTGTAATCCCAGCATTTGGAAGGCCGAGATCGGAGGATCTGGGTTCGCAGCCAGCCTCAGCTACCTATTGAGGCACTCCACAACTTAGTTAGACCCTGTTTCAAAATAAAGAAAAAAAAATAGGGCTGGGGTATAGCTAGGAGGTAGAATGCCCCTGAGTTCAATCCCCAGTAACACACAAAAAAACCCCAAAAATGTATTGAGCTTTACTTAGTACCCGCACTGTTCTAAGTTCTTCTGCATATTAATTCATCTAATTCTCACAAAACACTTCTGAGGTAGGTTCTTTTACCACACCTCCTCCCCTTTTGTAGTACTCAAGGGTGCTCTGCCTCTCAGCCCTTTTTTACTTTCTTATTTTGAGACAGTCTCCTTAACTTGCCCAGGCTGGTCTCGAACTTTCTATCCTCCTGCCTCAGTCTTCTGATTAGCTGGGATTTCAGGAGTGCACACTGTGCCCAGCTTGTTATCCCTATTTATTTATTTATTCATTCATTTATTTATTTACTTTTGTGGTACTGGGGATGGAATCCAGGGTCATTCTACCTCCGAGCTACATCCCCAGCCCTAATTTTTTTTTTTTTTTTTTGCGGTACTGGGGATTGAACTCAGGGGCATTCTACCTCTGAGCTAGACCCCCCAGCCCTATTTTTTATTCTTTATTTTGAAACCGAGTCTCACTAAGTTGCGGAGTGCCTCACTAGGTAGCTGAGGCTGGCCGCAAACCCGGATCCTCCGGTCTCAGCCTCCCGAATGCTGGGATTACAAGCGTGCACCACCACGCCTGGCTCCCAGCCCTAACTTTTAATCTTTATTTTGAAACAAGGTCTCACTAAGTTGCAGAGAGCCTCACTAAGTAGCTGAGGCTGGCCACAAACCTGGATCCTCCTGTCTCAGCCTCCCAAGTACTGGGATTATAAGCATGTGCCACCATGCCCGGCTCGTTATCCCTATTTAAAAAACAAAAAACTTTTTTTGTGGTACTGGGGATTGAACCCAGGGGCATTCTGCCTCTGAACTACACCCCCAGCCATATTTTGTTTTGAACTAGAGTCTCACTAAGTTGCTGAGGGCCTCACTAAGTAGTTGAGGCCTCCCAAATACTAGGATTACAGGCATGTGCCACCACATCTGGCTTTTCAAATCCCCACTTTATGGAAGAAATAGAGGCACTGAGTTTAAGTAACTCTGGGGGCTAGAACCCAGGGCAGCGTAGCTCCATAGCCCACAGTGTTAACTGCCCACCCTCCCGCCTCATACCCCTACAACCCTCACATCAAACAGCCCGGAGTGCTAACTGGCCACCAAGTGCTGCCCTCCCTCCCTACACACACATCTCTCCATCACATCATTCTTAATTCTGGCACTCATAATTCATGTGGACTACTTATTAATAAGCTCCCTGCTTCCAGAAAAACACTTCCAATAGATTCTCATACACCTCCCCACCCCAGGTTCTCTAGGAAGTATAAAATCTCTTGCTGGGCAGGGTGGCGCACACCTGTAATCCCAGTACTTGGGAGGATGAGCACAGGTTCACGGTCAGCCTCAGCAACTTAGAGCCTCAGCAAATTTAGCAAGACCCTGTTTCAAAATAAATAAATAAATAAATAAATAAATAAAAGGGGCTGGGGGCTGTCGTTCAGAGGTAGAATGTCCCAGGGTTCAATCCCCAGCACCAAAATAAATAAATATCTCTAAATAAGGAAATATCTCAGTAAGTCACGACACTTCATTACACTGCACAATGCCTCCAACCCTGTACATAGTTAGGGTTTTCAAACCTCGGTGTGCTTAAGTGTCAATGAGCCAGCATTTTGTACATCACTTCATTTTGGGGGCTGGGGGTACTGGGGATTGAACCAGGGGCATTCTACCCCTGAACTACACCTCCAGCCCTATTATTTTTAATTATATATTTTGAAACAGGGCCTCACTAAGTTGTAGAGGGCATCAGGATAAGTGGCTGAGGCTGGTCTTGAACCTGCGACCCTCTGGTCTCAGCCTCCCAAGTACTGGCATTACAAGTGTGTGCCACCACACCCGGCTCTCACTTCCTTTGACCCTCCAGGATAGTGGAATCACTTACAGTTCTCCAAACAACCCAGTGTCTCACCTTTAGTAAGCCTTTGCACTTGCTGTCTCTTCATCTGAAACACTCCCTCTTCCTCCATCTGCCAGGTTGTCTTTCAAAGCCAGCTAAGGTTTTGGTGTCACCTCTAGGAATGTTCCTCAACTCCCACCACCCGCCAGCCTGCACCCCACCCGCCCTGATTCCAGTGCCTTGACACATCCATCTCCAGGCTGGAGGCAGGACCTCACCCCTCTTTTTCTACCTTCACCTAACACAGAGGGGGCTCACAAAGCAGAGCCACATCTAAGCAGGAGCTGGGTGATGGGTGAGGGAGGGAGCGGAAATAGGAGCTGAAATTACGACTGAAAATCCTTCGCATCTTCCAGAGAGCGATGACTCACTTTCATGAATATACAAAATTAACACATGTATTTAGAATGGCTGTAGGAACCCTAGTACATGTTTTATGAAAACTTTGTTCGATTATGCACAAAATCAGCGCCACAAGAAGCTTGGTATGTATGAGACCAGCCAAGGTGACAGCAGAATCGTGCCTGCCATCTCACATGGGTAGGTGAACTTGACTGATTCTAGATTACATGCACCAGTCTTCAAAATATGCACCAAGGGACTGTTCAAGTCGCCAATGCTCTATGATGCTCCTCACAGCCTAAAGTTCTAAAATGAAGGTATAAGCTGGGTGTGGTGGGGCATGCCTGTAATCTTAGTACTTGGGAGGCTGAGACCGGAGGATCGCAGGTTCGAGGCCAGCTTTAGAAACTTAGCAAGACCCTCAGCAACTTAGTGAGACCGTTTCATAATAAAAATAAATAAAAAGAGAGCCGGGCGTGGTGGCGCACGCTTGTAATCCCAGCATTTGGGAGGCTGAGACTGGAAGATTCAGGTTCGCAGCCAGCCTCAGCTACCTAGTAAGGCACTCCGCAACTTAGTGAGACCTTTTTTCAAAATAAAGAATAAAAAATAGGGCTGGGAGAATAGCATAGCTCAGAGGTAGAATGCCTGAGTTCAATCCTCAGTACCACAAAAAAAAAAAAAAAAAGAGCTCGGAATGTAGTATAGAGGTAGAATGCCCTTGAGTTCAATTCCCAGTACCATAAATAAATAAATAAATAAAATAAAATGAATAACTGCAAAAGAAAGTTGAACTCATTATTCATATAAACCTAACTATTTGTAGCTGAAGGTACAGATGTTGAAAAGGCAAGTTGTTAAGCCAGTGGTATTTTATTTTATTGGGGGTTGGTGGGCACTGAGGATTGAACCCTGGGGCATTCTGACTCTGAGCTACACCCCCAACCAATTTTTTATTTATGTTTTTATTTTTTTGTTTTGAGACAGGGTCTTGCTAAGTTGTTGAGGCCGGCGTTGAATCTGCAATCCTCCTGTCTCAGCCTCCTAAATACTGGGTTTACAGACATGCACCACCACACACACTATTTAATATTGCTTAACAAAGTCCCACGCATATGAATACACATGAATGCCTGCCCTTGAAGCCTCCAGCGCTGCTGCCCAGTGTGTGTACCCCTGGACCTCACATGGGGCATGGCAGTGCTGTGAGGAAAGTGAATCGTGCAGTCAATCACCAACCTGATCCTACTCAAAGGGACAGAGTGCTTAAGCAAGGATTCTTCTGCGTATTGTTGGAGGTGATAAGCGATTAATGACACCGTCCTTGGCTTCAAGGAATTTACAGTCTTGTTGGATAATAAAACTGAGGCACAAATAATAATCACTGTGAATTCTAAAAGAGAAGGTGGTACTTGGAGGAAGGGTAAAATTAGGAAACTATTTCAGGGACAAAGGTGCCCAGGTATGAGAGCATAGACACCACTCAAAAAAGCAGCAAGAGCCAGGTGTAGTGGCATACGATTGCCATCTTAGTACTTGGAAGGCTGAGACAGGAGGATCCCAGGTTTGCAGTTAGCCTCAGCTATTTAGTGAGGCCCTCTGCAATTTAACGAGACCCTGTTTCAAAATAAAGAATAAAAAATAGGGCTGGGGGTATAGTGCAGAGGTAGAATGCCCCTGGGTTCAATCCTCAGTACCACCAAAACAAAACAAAACAACCTTAGGAGGCAGAGAGAGGAGGATCACAGGCTTGGAGCCAGCCTCAGTAACTTAGTGAGGTCCTCTGCAACTTAGTGAGACCCTGTTTCAAAATAAAGAATAAAATAGGGCTGGGGGTATAGCTCAGAGGTAGAATGCCCCAGTTCAATCCCCAGTACTGAAAAAAAAGAGAGAGAGAGAGAGAATAAAAGAGAGAAAGAGAAGAAAAAAGAAAAAGAAAAAAAGCAGCGTGGGCTCCGAGCTGGATTGATGCACGGTGTCGCTTGGCAGTCCTCGGCCTCTGCTCACTTCGTGAGACCCGCACGACCTCCACCGTCAATCGTTCTCTCTTGCTCCTCACCCTTCTTTTCTCTTCACACTGGTGCCTCTGCCAGAAATGTCATTTCCACCTGTCATCTTGGATAAGTCCGATTCATCATTCTAGTCCTAGTTTAAATTCCTTCTCATTTCTACAGCTTTCCAGCACCTAGCCCCTGGTGTTTCATATGTCTGTCACTCCATACTGCAAGCTCTTGGAATGAGTGGAGGGACCTCCTCTCTTTCATCTCTGCATACCCATCATCTAGTGTAATGCCTGTCAGGCACCAGGTGCCCTACAGATGTTTTTTGAGCTACATTATTGCACAGCGAGTCCTACCTTTTAAATAGACTCTAGGTTACAACATAAGATTTAAAAAATAATAATACAAATATTTCATGGACTGGAAGAATTAATATGTCTATACCACCCAAAGTAATCTAAAAATTCTATGCCATCTCTATCAAAATTCCAATGACACAATTTATAGAAATAGAAAAGGCAGTCCTAAAATTCATATGGAACCACAAAACCCCCAAATAATCAGAATAATCATGAGCAAAAACAAAGCCAAAGGCATCACATTACATGATTTCAAAATCCACTTCAATGCTGTTGTAGTAAAAATGGCATGTACTGCCAAAAAATGGACACACAGACCAATGAAACAGAATAGAGGGTCCAGAAACAAGTCCACACATTGAAGTTACTTGATTTTCAACAAAGATGCCCAGAATACACAATGAGAAAAGGACCGTCTCTTCAATAAATGGTGCTGGGAAAACTGGTATTAACATGCAGAAGAATGAAATTAGATCCGGATCTCATATTATATATAAGAATGAATTCAAATGAATTAAAGACTTACTTAAGCTGTTAAACCACTAGAAAAAAAAGCATAGGAAATCTCCATAAATTTGTTTGGGCAATGGTTTTTGGGGGGAGAGGGTATAAACCTAAAAGTACAGGCAATGAAAGCAAGAATAGACAAATGGGATTACATCCAACTAAAAAGCTTCAGCACAATACAGGAACCAAAGTGAAGAGATAATCTATAGAAAGGGAGAAAATATTTGCAAACCACACTGTGATAGGAGGTTATTATTAAAAATATATAAGGAACTCAAACAATTCAATAGTAAGGCAGCCTGATTTTAAAAGGATAAAGGAGCTGAATAGATATTTCTTAAAAGAAGGCATACAAATGACCAACAGGTATATGAAGAATGTTCAGCACCACTTCCAGCACTTAACCTGGGATTTCTAACCTCCAAATAGTTGCAACCCCCATCTTGTATGAACTATAAGAGGACAAATTTCTGTTTTTTTAGCCTCTCAGACGGTGCCATTTTGGTACGACAGCCCTTGCAAACTGACACAGTATCTTTACCTCATTGATAGATGCAGAAATCATGCTATCGGCCAAGCATTGTTCTAAGTTCTTTACAAACATTTAAACAAACATCTTTCTACCAGTGCCAGTGAATCACTGTGGCTGCATTTCTCAAGGGGTAGGTGAGGAGAAAATTCTATTTCCTTTCCCCTTGGGTAGAAGCTGGGGACAATTCAAAACCAATAATAGCTGGAAGGAAAGTACCCTTAAGAGATAGACATGGCTCTTTCCCTTGTGAGGATCACACATGGGGATGGTGATTACTGACAATAACAACAGTAAAATCTTAGTTGCCATTAACTGAATACTTACTGTACATAGGCAAATGCTTGGTAGATTATAAGAATTCTTTCTCATTTTATCCCTACAATAACCTTAAGAGTTAGGAATATATATACACACACACATATATAGATAATTTTATTTATTTATTTTTTGTGGAACTGGGGATTGAACCAAGGGGCATTCTATCTCCGAGCTACACCCTCAGCCCTATTTTTTATTCTTTATTTTTGAAACAGGGTCTCACTAAGTTGCAGAGAGCCTCACTAAGTAACTGAGGCTGGCTGGAACCCAGATCCTCCCGTCCCAGCCTCCCAAGTACTGGGATTACAAGCATGCACCACCACGCCTGGCTAAGAGTTAGGAGTATTTTATTTCCCTTTTTTACAGGGTTTGGAAAGAACAAGCCAACTGCCCCAGTGGTATGGAGAATCAGGATTCAGACCCAGATCTGTCCAATTTCGCTACCCTGGACATTGCTTAAGGGGTTTGAGTGGGAGAATGAATTTGTCTTTGATGCAGGAGACCAGCATTAAATCTAACAGCCTTAACAATTACACACGCAGAGACAACAGCTCTCATTTAGGCTCTTGAATGTCAGCTTGGATTTACAGCAGTTTTGAGAAGCAGATATTTTGACATTTTCATTTTAAGGATATGGAAATTGAAGTTCAGGGAAGCTAAAGATCTGTTCAGGCTCAATTAAGTGGTGGAACCAGAGTGGCAGTCCTGGGAGGCTCCCAATCCGGCATCCGCCCTAGTACCCACACTGCACCAATAGCCAAGGAACACACGAGGGCCTCTGAGCTCTGAACAGGCCAGCTACACATCATACCATGGTCTCTACCAAGATTCAGCCTCAGAGCTGGGCATGGTGGTGCATGCCTGTAATCCCAGGACTTGGGAGGCTGGACCAGGAGGATCGCAGGTACGTGGCCATCCTGAGCAATTTAGTGAGTCCCTCTGCAACTTAGTGAGACTCTGTTTCAAAATAAAAAATAAAATAGGGCTATGTGTGTAGCTCAGAGGTAGAATGCCCCTGGGTTCAATCCCCAGTATCTCTCTCACACACAAAAGGATTCTGTCTTGGGAATTAACACAGAACAACTCTGCCCAAGATGTTCCATGAAAAAGTTCGATGGTCAGAAAAGTTTGCAAGTACCACCTATCATTGCTCCCCTGCCTCTAGAGTCAGTGCATATCAGCAGATCATAAAAGCTCTGAGAAGTTCTGCAGGAAAAAAAAAAAAATCTGAGCCTTCATTTGGCTCAAGATTTTCCCAATTTATTTGAACCACAGGGTTGTTTTTCTACATTTGTCAGTTACTAGACTGTGCAGCATTCTTTCAGAAACAATCAAGGCACACTGGGGCTACTTTCTGAAACTAACCAAAATGCAGACTTTCCCCCTCATCCCCCCTTAAGGATGTTCAAGCCCTTTGTTGCTGACATTTATTTTGCTTTCTCCTGAGAAAACAAACAGTAAAAAACAAATAAATAAAAAATGAGAGGCAACACACCTACATACCTTTCCAAGTCTCTTGGCTCATCCAGTACCCTCTCAGGCCCCGCCCAACCCAGCCAACCCCATTCCTTTCTCCACCCTCTGCCCTTAGGGCTGTTCTCCAGCTACACAGGACTGGTGGGGCCCACAGCTTGCCAGGCACTACCCACCGTGCCCCTACCTCTCACAGGCAGGTGCGGTGACAGAGAGGCATGAAAGCCCTGGATTTCAGAGAAACACAAGAAGTTTCCTGAGACGACAATTTCAACCCCTGTTTGGGTCAGGCAGTACTCTAAAGACACTCCCATGGTGGTGGTGGTGGCAGAGGATGGTATAGGGGGAGATTACCAACATTTCCTTTAAAATTTCCAGATTAGACTGTGTGTGCTGTGCTTTTTCTGATTTCTCTTTTTGCTTATTTTCAGTTTCTAATTTTTCTATGATGAAATCGAAACACTTGCATTCTAAAAAGGAGGAAGGAGAGGAGGAGGAAGAAGAAGAGGAAGGAGAGGAAGAGGAGGGAGAGGAGGAAGGAGAGGAGGAGGAAAGAGAGGAGGAGGAGGGAGAAGAAGAGGAGGGAGAAGAGGAGGAGGGAGAAGAGGAGGAGGGAGGAGGGAGAAGAGGAAGGAGAAGAGGAAGGAGAGAAGGAGGGAGAGGAGGAGGAAGGAGAGGAAGAGGAAGGAGAGGAAGAGGAGGGAGAGGAAGAAGGAGAAGAAGAGGAAGGAGAGGAAGAAGAGGGAGAGGAGGAAGGAGAGGAGGAGGAAGGAGAGGAAGAGGAGGGAAAGGAGGAGGAGGGAGAAGAAGAGGAGGGAGAAGAGGAGGAGGGAGAAGAGGAGGAGGGAGAAGAG
>PVLC010015921.1:0-36441 GCA_004027655.1 Graphiurus murinus
GTCCCAGCATTCAGGAGGCTGAGACCGGAGGATCCGGGTTCGTGGCCAGCCTCAGCTACCTAGTGAGGCACTCCGCAACTTAGTGAGACTCGGTTTCAAAATAAAGAATAAAAAATAGGGCTGGGGGTGTAGCTCGGAGGTAGAATGCCCCTGAGTTCAATCCCCAGTACCGCAAAAAAAAAAAAAAAAAAAAAAAAAAGCGTATTGTTCAATCTCCATTATGTTTACCTACTTTATGTTACTTTATGTAGTTTTTCTTGCTGTTGACTTCTAATTTTAACCTATTATGTTAAAATGCAAGGAATTAAATCTTTTTTATTGTTGTTTTTTTATTTGCTAAGATTTGCTTTGTGGCCTCAAATATGGTAGGTATATTTGAAGAAGGTCCAAAAACAGATAAGAAAGTGAATTCAGGTGTTGACAGATGAAATATTCTATAGACTCTGTTAGTCCATTTGATTTATAACATTTTTTAGATCTGAAGGGTCTTTGCTGAGTTTATGTCTGGATGATATATTGGTGAGAGATATGTGCTAAAATCATCCAGTATTATTGTTCTGGAGTCTGAGTCTTTAAGTTCTGAAGTATTTGTTATGCATAATTAGGTAGACTGATGTTTGAGGCATAAATATTTACTATCATTATATCTACTTGTTGGACTGTTCCTTTTACCAAAAGGAACCTTTTACCAAAAGGAAGTGACCTTTTTTGTCTCTTGTGATGAGTTTTGGCTTGGTCTGCTTTGTTAGGTATGAGAGTAGCTACTCCTGCTTGTTTCTGGAATCCATTTGCATGGAATATCATTTTCCATTCTTTCACTTTCAACCTGTGCCTGTCTTTGCCTCTGAGAGAGTCTCAACAAGATGTAGTTGGGTGTTGTTTTTTTAATCCATCTGATAGGCTGTCTTTTCACTGAAGAGTTGAGACCATTTACATTTAGTGTTATTATACAGAGGATGTTTGCTAATTCCTGCCATGTATGTATGTATGTATGTATGTATGTATGTACGTACGTACGTACGTACGTACGTACAGGGGACAGAGCCCAGGGGCACTCTACCTCTTAGCTACAACACAGGCCTTATTTTTTATTCTGAAACAAAGTCCTACTAAGTTGCTGAGGCCCCAAGCCTTAATTCTCCTATCTCGGGATTACAAAGCATGCACCACCATGACCAACTAATTTCTAATGTTTAATTCAGTTCAATTTCTCACTTGCTTAGCTATTCACAAATGAGATTTGTTTATATGAAAGCTATGAAGTTTACTTTTAATTTCTTCGTATTTAGGTATTCTTTTTTCTTTTCTTTTCTTTTTTCCCCCCCTATACCTACCCTTTTTTTCTTCTGTTTTTTTTTGAAACATAGTCTCACTAAATTGATGAGATTCTTGCTTATGTTGCTGAGGCTGGCCTTGGAACCTGCAATCCTCCTGTCTTAGCCTCCCAAGTACTGGGATTACAAGCATGCACCACCATGCCCAGTTCAAGCATTTTCTGTAATGCCAATTTAGTAGTCAAACATTCTTTTACTTTCTGCTTATCTTCTGAAGGATAGCTTTGGTGGATATAACAATCTTGGCAGTTATTTTATTTACTTATTTATTTTTTAGGACTTGAAACACCTCCTTCCATCTTTCTGGATTTTAGAGTTTGTATTGAAAAATCCACAATAATTTTGACTGGCTTACCTCTAAATGTGACTTGACATCGTTCTCTTGAGGTTTTAACATTATATCCTTTTTTTTTTTTACAGTAAGCATTGTGTGTCATGGAGAGGTTTTTTTAAAAAAATCTTATCTTTTGGGGATTCTGAATGCCTCCTGTATTTGGATTTTCTAAACCTAGGTTGTCATTAATATTCCTCTGAAAAGGTTACCTATATCTTTATCTTGTATCTCAGATCCCTCCTCGATTCCAGTGAGTCTTAAATTTGGTCTCTTAATGTTTTCCCCCGAGTCCTTGTATATTTTGATCATGGTTACTTTTTTTTCCCCTTTAATATTGTCTGAATATAGAAGGCCAGCCATTTTGTCTTCCAGGTCCAAGATTCTATCTTCTACATGGTCTATTCCTGGAGAAACTTTCAACTAAATTTTTTGTTTCATTTTCATGATTTATTCTTTTTTAATATCTCTCTCTCTCTTATTTTTATTTTTCATAATAATTGGTGCATTGTAATCATACATCTTTGTTAGGTACAAGCTGATAAAGGCATTTATCATTTAACTCCTTCCCCAATTCCCACCGCACTCCCTCGCCCTCTCTCCTTCTCAAGTTCAGTTTAGTAATTAACCATGATATATTTGTGAAAGTACATCATGAGCATTAGGGTGTCCCCCTACCCTCGTCCATTTCCCTTGGTTAAGTCAACTTCTTT
The DNA here is from genome assembly GCA_004027655.1 of Graphiurus murinus. Taxonomy (NCBI): domain Eukaryota; kingdom Metazoa; phylum Chordata; class Mammalia; order Rodentia; family Gliridae; genus Graphiurus; species Graphiurus murinus. Next base: position 2,379 of record PVLC010015921.1, read on the forward strand.
GCTCATCTAGGGTTTCTTTTTCATCTGGAGACCCTCTTATGCCCCATCTTCTCCCTAACCTCCGCATATCAGGGAGACTTATGCTTTTTAACTCTTTGTGATTGACTAATCTCACTTAACATGTTTTCCAGTTGTATCCAACTGTTATATCATGTTACCTGCAAATAACATGATTTTGTTCTTTTTTATGGCTGAGTAATATTCCATTGTGTACATATCCCATAGCTTTGTAATCCATTCATCTGTCGATGGACATCTTGGCTGTTTCCATAGTTTGGCAATTGTGAATTGTGCAGCTATACACATAGATACACAAGTGTTGGTCTGATAGTTTGGTTTCCTGTTCCCATTTGTCTGAGGATCTTCCATACTGTTTTCCAAAGTTATTGCACTAATCTGCAATCCCACCAACAATGTATTAGGGTTCCCACTTCTCTACACCTCTGCCAGCATTTGTTGTTGTTCATGTTTTTTATGATTGCCATTCTGATTGGAGTTAGGTGAAATCTCAAGGTAGTTTTGATTTGTATCTCTCTGATTGCTAATGATGTTGAATATTTCCTCATATATTTATTGGCCATTTGTATTTCTTCTTCTGTGAAGTTTCTATTTAGATCCTTTGCCCAGTTTTTAATTGGGTTATTTGTTTTCTTAGCTGTGATTTTCTTGAGTTCTCTGTATATCCTAGGTATTAGACCTCTATCAGAAGAATAGCTGGCAAAAATTTTCTCCCACTCTGTGGGCTCTCTGTCGAGGTTCTTGATAGTTTCTTTTGCTGCACAGAAGCTCTTCAGTTTATTGCAATCCCATGTACTGATCTTCTTTTGAGTTGTTTGTGCTTTTGGGGTCTTGTTGAGAAAGTTTTTACCTGTGCCTGTGTGTTGAAGTGTTGGTCCTATGCCCTCTTTAAGTAGCTGCAAGGTCTCTGGCCTAACTTCCAGGTCCTTGATCCACCTTGAGTTGACTCTTGTACAGGGGGAGAAAGTGGGGTTTATTTTCATTTTCCTGCATATGGTTAGCCAGTTTTGCCAACACCATTTGTTAAAGAGGCTATCTTTTTTCCAGTGTACATTTTTGGCTATTTTGTCAAAAATTAATTGACTGTAAGCACGTGAGTCTGTTTGAGTCTTCTATTCTGCTCCACTGGTCTATGTGTCTGTTTTTGTGCCAATACCATGCTGTTTTTATTACTGTGGCTTTGTAGTAGAGTTTGAAGTCAGGTATTGTGATACCTCCTGCATGGTTCTTGTTGCTAAGGACTACTTTGGCTATCCTGGGCTTTTTGTTGTTCCAAATGAATTTAAGGACTGATTTTTCTATGTCTGTGAGGAGTGACCTTGGTAATTTCATGGGTATTGCATTGAATCTGTAGATCATTTTTGGGAGGATGATATTTATTCTGACTATCCAAGAGCATGGAAGATCTTTCCATCTTCTAAGGTCTTCCTCAATTTCTTTTTTCAACTTTTTATAATTTTCCTTATAGAGGTCTTTTACCTCTTTGGTTAGGTTTACCCCTATGTATTTTATTTTTCGGGGTGCTATTGTGAGTGGAATTGTTTTCTGAATTTCTTTTTCAGTGGATTTATGGTTGGCATACAGGAAAGCTTCTGATTTTTGAAGATTGATTTTGTATCCAGACACTTTGTTGAATTTGTTGATTAATTCTGTAAGTTTTTTGGTTGACTTTGTTGGGTCTTCTAAGTATAGTATCATGTCATCTGCGAAAAGGGATAGTTTTAGTTCTTCTTTCCCTATTTTACCCCTTTGATTGCCTTCTCTTGCCTTATTGCTCTGGCTAGAGTCTCAAGTACTATATTGAACAGAAGAGGTGATAATGGACATCCTTGTCTTGTTCCTGTTTTTAGTGGGAACTCTTGCAGTTTTTCTTCATTTCATAAGATGTTGGCTGTGGGCCTATTGTATATTGCTTCTATTATGTTGAGGTATGTTCCTTCTATTCCTATTCTCAGAAGTGCTTTTAGCATGAATGGGTGTTGGATCTTGTCAAATGCTTTTTCAGCATCAATTGAGATGATCATGTGATTTTTGTCTTTGATTCTGTTTATGTGGTGAATGGCATGGATTGTTTTTCATATGTTGAACCAGCCTTGCATCCCTGGGATGAACCCGACTTGGTCATGGTTTTGAATGCACATTTCTAGTATTTTGTTTAGCAGTTTTGCATCTAAGTTCATCAATGATATAGGCCTATAGTTTTCTTTTTTTGAGCTGTCTTTATTTGGCTTTGGTATTAATGTGATGTTGGCTTCATAGAATGTGTTTGGGAGGGTCCCGATTCTTTCTATTGCATGGAATAGTTTGAGGAGTATTGGGATTAGCTCTTCTATAAATGTTTTATAGAATTCCCTTGGAAAACGATCTGGCCCTGGGCTTTTGTTTGATGGTAGACTCTTTATTGCTGTTTCTATCTCCTTGATGGCTATTGGTCGGTTTAAGGTTTCTATATCTTCTTGACTCAGTTTAGGGAGGTTATATGTATCTAGAAATTTATCAATTTCTTCCGGATTTTCCATTTTACTGGAGTATAGTTTTTGGAAATAGTTTCTGATGATCCTCTGTATTTCCATACCATCGGTGATAATATCACCTTTTTCATCTCTTATTTTGGTAATTTGGGTTGATTCTTTCTTTTGGTTAGGTTGGCCAATGGTTTACCTATCTCTATCTCTTTACTGAATTTCTCATTCATACCCTACACTGACATCCTCAATTCTTTTAATTATTTTTCTGTGTTCTCTTAGAATTCATTGATCCTTTTTGTAATAATTTTTTAAAAAAATTTTATCTGATATTTCATCTACTTCAGTATTTTTAGAATGAGTTGCTAGTGAATTATGAAACTTACAAGGTGCCATGCCCCTTGTTTTTTTCTTATTTCATGTATTCCTATACTGAGCTTTTTGCATTTGTTGGGATGGATTTCTCTTTCACTTTTATGTGAAGGCTGTTCAGGGCACAGAGTTCTCTTGGCAAAGTGTTTTGAGATGTCAAGTTGTTGAAGAAACTTCCAAGTTGGTTTCATAGTATTGTTTCCCTGCTTTTTCTCTGGTGATGATCAGTGGAGCAAGGTACACTGTCTCTTGGCTGGGCTGGGGGTGTGGTTCAGCAGCAGAGTGGCTACCTCATGAACTCATAGAATCACTAGATTACCAGCATCTCACAGGAAATAAGGAAATAAATAACAGTAGCAAACAATACATAGAAGAAAAATAAATACCAGGTGACCACTATGACATCTGTAACACTAATAACCCCAGGAATAGGAATGGCTAGGTCATCAATTAACAACAGTAACAACTACTAATAACTGTGAACTTGCTATAGCATTAAACACAAGGTGTCAACTAAGACATCCACAATACTAATAACTACAACAACCTGAATCATGGAGCAGAAATTTCATAAACTAAACACTTCCAAAGGATAGTTAAAGTATAATTCATTAAGAGAAAAGAAAAGTTTAGAATATTCAAAAACTGAAGAGAGAGAAAGCAGAAACAAGGTAGAAAGTAAAAGCCATAAAGGAGGGAAAATAGATAAAAGAAACCAGAGAGACAGAGAGAAAAAGGGGGCGGGGGGAGAGGGGAGGGGAAAAGAGGAGAGAGGAGGGGAGAAGTATGTGTGTGTACACACTATTAAGGGGAGAAGAAAGGGAAAAAACCCAAGAGAAACAAAAACAAAAAAGCCATTAGTTCTCAAAATTCAAAATGATAATAAAATAAATGATAAAAAACAATTACATATATGTGTATATGTATGCATAAATCAACAACAAAAACATTCTTAATGAAAAATGAAATAGTGAACAAGAATGGATATTTGCTGCTTATGCTAGACTGTCCTTCTGTTTCTTCTTCCTCTCCTTAGAGAGAGGCAAGGGCTGCTGGTTATTAAACCCTTCCTCCTTAGTGTTGTTTGCCATGCTGCCAGCTGGTGTGGCCTGGAACCAAAGCTGGTTGAAATGGCTTTCAGCTTCCCTGCTCACCAGGCATAAGGTATGACAGAATAAAGTACTCACTACTGGAGTTTTGTTTGGATAGCCTAGATAGATTTACTCCTAGGGAGGGGTTGATTTCTACTGGGAAGTTTTGGCATCTGGGGTCCAGCTCTGATTGGAAATTTGTTGGGTGGAAACTACTTCAGAGAGATTAGGTCAACATGTTCCTAAGGCCAGTAGATCTCAGGGCCTTACAAAGATTCCACTTGCAGAGTGGTCCCACATAATCCAGGGCCCACAAATATGACCCTCCAAGGTTTAGTGCTGGAATGAAATCATACCAACCTATTTAGTTTCCTGACTCTATTGTGCTGGTCACACAAACACTGAATTCCTCTGTGTATAATCTTCTCAGTGACTGTTTCAATCATGTTCTGTTAGGTACAACCTAGGCCACTCTGTAGATGCTGGTCAGACACAGTGTGACAATATTTCCTCAGACCTCTAGGGTTTCTGTAGCCACAAGATCCAGCATGACCTCCTCAAGATGACTCCCTGCTTCAGCTCTCTGCTCCCACCTTAACACATGGAATGTTTTTCAAACACTAACTCACTGTGCAGCCTCTAATCCAGCTAAATTCAGACTGCCTTTCTGCTCTACAGATGTTCCTGTGCCAAGTTGTCCCCTGTGTTTTTCTCTCTCCTTCAGTTTGTGTTACCCCTTCCTCTGGGTGACCTGATGCTACTGCCACCACCACCTTCTCTCCAATGTATTTTTTCTTGTCCTTTGTTTGAAACATCAGAATTTCTGGGTCTCTCTGAGTCTCTGACCATCCAGTATTGAATTTCAGTGAATTCCCTCAGTCACCCACCTCATTGAGAAGCAGTGTCCCCACTGCTTCAATTCCGAGTCTCAGAGCAACTGGAAAGTATGGCCTTCTATTCTACCATCTTTGATCTATAATATAATAATATTAGAAATGCTTACTCGACAGTAACCAGACACTAAACTTTTATTCATTTCCTAACAATAATGCATTTAAGGATGGAGGAAGTTGGGTGAACTTGGGAAAGAGACTAGGTTTAAGCAACTGGATACCTCAGAGAAGGTTAGGAGCAAGACAAAAACCAAGCTTTCTATTTTTCTGGAAAAGAAAAGTACAAAAAAAAAAATCAAGAATGGTTACTCAATCTGTCATCCAAACTGGTATACTTTTGAAAGTAAAGGGGTATGCAATTAATAATTACACTGGACAAGCAAAAATCAGGAGATTGGATCACCTTTGTCATTATATGTATTTATGCCAAATTTCCTTTAAGGTTAGAGTAATCAGAGAAGAATTCTAAAGAGGAATGACAGTATTGCATATACTTTTAAGAAAGCTAACTTCGAAAGCAATGAAGAAAATGAATTGAAATGATGTAAAACTGAAGGAGGGAAATCAGGAGAGAAGAGGTTGTTTTATAATTCTATCATATGACAATGGCCTAAACTAAGGGCAGGTCAGTGGAGGCAGAAATAGTATGAATAAGAGAACTATACTGAAGGTAGAACTTTCATATTTATTCAGAACCAAAATAATCTTTCATATATGCATGTTATAACTGCATTCTCAAAAGAACTAGAAGACATGATAGATAATCACTGTCTTGCAAAAGAAAGTGAGACACAAACATCAGGAGTAGCAGTGTTTCAACTAGATCCTCATTTCATACCTCAAAGCCTGTCAGTTATCCACAGCCTCACTAAATGCAGAATTTAAGCAGCTTCTCTTCTTTCAATGAATCTCTAACTCTAATTAATTCTCAATCTATTTTTATATCACTTCCTTTTGTGCTTTCAAACTGATTTTTCTTCTTTGATGTGTACAAAAAACTTTATTCTCCCACTGCCAATAGTCCCTTGTTTACATTAGCACCTATTTCCCTTCCTGCTAAAGCCACAAGTGCTTTATTAATGAGTAAGGTTGCACTGGCCACTATGTAACAGTCAAGGACAACTGCATGAATTTTTTCAATCTTCAAGATTTCTGTCATACAACACACTGGACTCATGTCAGTGCCTATGTTTTTTCTCTATCTTTTGAATATGCCTGTATAGCCTTACCTTACATATTCTACAGAAGACTCCTCCCACCCCAATCTTTATTTCTGTCTACTTTTTTGAGCATATCAGGGTTCACATGCCCACAGCTTCAGGAAATGGAACTGAAATGGGTTCTAACGGAAGACAGCAATAGAGGAAAGGCAGTTGTTTCCATACTCGGACTCTCCTCTTTAGAGAAGAGTTTTTAAGCAAGTCCACTGGCTGCCTAGCATAAGACAGCATGTCTCAAGCTGCTGTTCAATATCATATAGGGAGGGTGGGAACAGGGAACTGACCTACCCCTAGGGAAGCTTAAGTGTTGTATTTTCATTTTGATAATAATCATCTAGCTGACAAGAGTGGAACTATGGAATTTCTGTGCACTACCGAGTTTATGTGTACTAATGAGAAATTAACACAAATCCTACTTATTACATAATACATTTGTATAAAGTGAAAATCAAATCATGTCAGAGGGCACTATATGAATGGAGGGTTCACACTATTTTTAATAGACAAAAAACAGGAGAATTAGGTCATTTTCCTACACATGGCACAAGAATAGAAGTCTAAGTAAAAGAGTTTTAAGCCAGGCATGGTGCCACACGTTTGTAATCCCAGTACTTGGGAGGCTGAGACAGGAGGATGGCAGATTCATGGCCAATCAGAGCTACTTAGTGAGACCCTTCGTAACTTAGTGAGCCCCTGTTTCAAACTAAAGAATAAAAACTAGGGCTGGGAGTATAGCTCAGAGGTAGAATGCCCTTGGGTTTAATCCCCAGTTCTGGGAAAAGAAGAGAGAGAGAGAGAGAGAGAAAAAGAAAAAGGGTTTTATAATAGAAACATCAGGACTCCAGGAAGGCAAAAGAAAATTTAAAGTATACAAATTCACCACCGCTCTTCTGTTAGCCACATTTAAATTATAGTAAGTCATCCCTCACATTCCACTACAGCTAATACTTTCATTGGATACAGATAACCCACAGGGAAAATGAAGAGTAAGACACATTAATGTTGGTGGCGGTGATGAAAAAAATCAACAAAAAACCCCACCACCAACGAGTAATAAAAGTAATATGATTATTAAAGAATATATGGATAGGTAGAACAAAGAAGTAAAAGCACTGACATTGTTACTACCCAAATATGTTAGCATTTTGGAATATTTCCCTGTATTTATTCAATCCACAGAATTCTGTGTTGTTTTCCCTTTAACCTGGTTGAAATCATACTGCAACACAAACCACTTATAAACACTTTATAGTAAACTGCAACTCAGCCCCTAAATGCAAAAGAGGGGTACTTGAAGTTCTTCGGGTTTAGAGCCAGGTAAGAGCCTCTAAATATCATCTGACTCAGATTCAAAATAAAACTTAAGTACAAAGATCAAAGAATACTTTAACAAAGACTAGTTGATATTCATCGTAAGTTTTAAAAGGAAGACCAACATCTTGGACTCTTGGCCAGTAAAATTTACAATCTATAATTCTGGCTCTAAATACTATGACGGTCTTTGTTTCAAATAGGAAATAATTAGTAATAAGTGTTTTCTAAAGAGAGGTAATGAAATTGTAAGAACTTTAAGGACAATAACTGGAATCATAATACAACTGAGACAGTTTTACCTAATCCCAGTACTTGGAAGGCTAAGAAAGGAAGATCCTAAGTTCAAAACCAACCCCAGCCACTTAGAAAGACCCTGTTTCAAAAAGAAAAATAAAATAAAATAAAAAGGACTGGAAATGTAGCTCAGTGGTAGACGGCCTCTGGGTTTAATCTTTCCTATCCTCACACCTCAAAAAAGATCGATAGTCAACTAAAGGAACTTATTAATGCACAGAAAAAACTATAATGTGGACATTTTTAAATACAGAAAGTTTCTGCTTGAAATAATATAAATTAGAAAGTTAACTGTTTCTAACACACAAAAATATGCAATGAGATACAAATAAATGTTGCTTGGCACATGACTATAAGTTTAAAAGAGCCAACACTATGCATGTGCGTGCAAATAAGTAGAAGTTAAATTTTGGCTGTGTCAAAAGTCATATCTATAATCTTGATGAACTCACTTGATTATCTTTGGCCAATTTCTGAATCTGTAAAATGAGGAAGATAAAGACTCATTCTACCTATAAGCTCTATGAAGTATTCTATATTTTTCCTGCACACTTAATTTCACAAGCCAAACTGAGGTGAAAAAAAATTTTTAATAAATCTTTCTTAAAATAATTTAAAGTAAGTATCAAAGAGAAAAAAAAAAGGTCTTCTGATAAATTAGCAATTGTGTTTTTTAGAATTGGTTCCATCTAATCTTAAGGTTAGGCTTTTCCAATGGCTAGTGATATCCTGTAAACCTATCAATTGCTTTCAATGCATATTCCCAGCAAGATTACATCTGCTTTTTATTCCTGCTCCCAGATACCAAACAAACAAAGGAAAGCAAACAAAGAAGAAAAGCATGCAACACCATCTATAATAAGGTCAATGTTTGAACGGTTGAAAAGAATAAAGCAAATACATGCTATGGTTTCCTATATGATACTAAACTACACACCTCTCTGTAAATAAATTAACTTGTGAATTTTATGTTGTCAAATTTATATATAAGGTCCTGCTCCAATATTTTAATGATACAGGTACACTGTCCTTACCTTGTAAATGAAAGCCCAGTCTGGAAACTGTCTACAGGAAATCAATAGGAACAAAACTGTATGCATTCAATGAAACACTAAAGTATAATTATTCAACTATTTTAACATGCAAAAATACTATGCACTTGTATTCAGGCAGCTATGGTGTCTCAAAATAATTTAGCTTGTGAACAATAAGGAACACAAGTTTTAGTTAACTATTTAGTTAACTATTGGTTTAACTACCTGCTTAAAAAACCCATTTTGACTTACCTTTGTCCAAGGATGTGCCTTAATTTGGGGGAATTTGAATTCTGTGTAGTTTGGGTTCATTTCTCTAATTTGCTCCCTTGTTGGTGTTCCCAGGACCTAGATAAAAAAAGAAAAGCATTTGTATCTTTTCCCATATACTTATATATTTTAATGCACTGGTTTCAGTGAAAAAGGAATTCTAAAGATAAGTAACTCAGTGAGACTAGAGCAGACTTTGGAAAAACCTTTCAATTCATAACTGATCACTGATTCCAAGATCTACTACCTTAGACAGACTTCTATGATCACAAAAATGTTAAGTCTGGGTCAAAAGAAAAATTTACTACAAAAATTCAAGTAACCCTCTGGTTCTCTTTCCCATTGCATCTGAATATTGGTCTTGATAGTTGTAATACTCCAGTAGGTCTCTCAATGTTATGGTCTGCCATACAGTATGTGGGCTAAATTCAAACAGGGTTAAAAAAAAAAAAAAGGCACAAGGGCCTAGGTTCAATCTCCAGCACCACAGAAACAAACAAAATGTAAATCAATCAAACAATTTTAAAAATCAAGTAAAATAATCGATCCATTTGCAATGATCACATCTGAAATGAGATTATCTTTTATTCACTTAGTAAGGACCAGTCAAAGATTATATTACCATTATGTTGATCAGAAGATCCTTACCCAAGTTCTGTCATCATTAATTCCGTTCAATCACTGAATATTCAGTGAGTGTTCCCATGCAAAGAACTATATCATCAACCATGGAGGATACAAATAACAAGAGATTTTTCGCTACGATGAACTCACACCTTTTGTATTGAAAAACACAGAGCCAGGCATAGTGGTGTATACCTGTAATCTCGGTACTAGGCCAACCTCAACAACTTAGCAAGACTCAGTTTCCAAACAAAAAATAAAAAAGTCTGGGGGGTATAGCTCAGAGGTAGAGTGCCCCTGGGTTCAACCCTCAGTACCACACATACACACAAAACCAAATAACCAAACAAACAAACCAAAACAACACATAACTACAGTACAAAGCAAATATGTAACGAGTACTTCATTGTCCCTAGAGATGTACTATGTACCAGAAAAAGTAAACCATATAGACTGGCTTTGCAAAACAGGTATTGAGAAGAAGCATTAAATGTTAAAAACGAGTACTCTGAAAAGAGATGCCACATATTACTCATCTTTATAACCTAGAATAAAACAAGTTTGCTAAAATAAAATATTACACCATTTATAATTCAAGGACAGCAGTGCCGAAGGAGAAAAACACAATAAGTATTTAATTTGTGGTGGCAACCAGTGAATAATCAAAGATAATTCTATAACAATTCGGGTAAAGTGAGAATTCCCATAATTTTTTGTTGATTCTAATTCTCTAGACTCCATTAAAACTTTTAAAATTTTACTGTTATTTTGAATAGCTTGTTTTTCAAAAGATACTCTTAAGAAAATGAAAAGGCAAATCATGGATTGAGGGAAATATTTGCAAAACATATTCTGTAGTATCTAAGAATATATAAAGAACTTCTATAATTCAGAAAATACTAAAGAGATATTCTCACTCACATGTGTATTCAGGTGCTATTCATAATAGCCAAGATATGGAATCAACTCAGGTGCCCCAAAACAGATGAAGGGATAAAGAAAATATAATGTACACACACACACACACACACACACACACACACACACGTGTGTGTGTGCACATGATGGAATATCATTCAACTATAAAAATAACAAAATTCTGTCACTTGCAGCAACATGGATGAAACGGGAAAATATTATATAAAGTGAAATAACTCACGTGCAGAAAGATAAATATCACATGGTCTCATTTATATGGGGAAGCTAAAAAGTTGATTTCAAAGAAGTAGGGAATAGAACAGTGATTACAAGAGCCTGGGAAGGGAGTAGGGAGGGAGGCATAGAGAAAGGATGGTTAATGGTTAGAGGGGTACAGTTGATTAGGAGCAATAACAAATTTTTTTTTTTTGTATTAAAGATTGAACCCAGGGACCAGTCTACTTCCAAACTACTTCCCCAACCCTTTTTATTTTGCAACAGAGAAATAGGGTCTAGCTAAGTTGCTAAAGTATCTCTCTAGTTTTTAAGCCTAGCTTGGAGCCTACAATCTTCCTGTCTCAGCCTCCCAAGTACCAGGATTCCTAACATGTGCCACCATGCTCAGCTTCTTAAGAATCACTTCTATTGTTCTGTAGTACAATAGGATTATTAATAGTTGACAACAATTAACTGAATATTTCAAAATAGCCAGCAGAGAAGATCCTAAAAGTTCCCAAATAAAAGAAATGATATATGCCTTAAGTGATTGATAAGGCAGTTACCCTGATATAATTATTATACATTGTATACACATTATATATATATATATATATACATATATATATGTATATATACTGAAATGCCACATTGTATCTCCTAAGTATGTAAAATTAGTACTTGTGAGGCTGAGAAGAAGATCACAGGTTTGAGGACAGTCTCAGCAAGTAGTGAGACTCTCATCAACCTAGCAACTCCCTGTTTCAAAATAAAAAAATAGGGCTAGTTAAAATCACAAGACCCCACTACATACCCTGTAAAAAGGCTAAAATTAAAAAAAACATGTATACCACATTTTGGCAAGGATGTAGAACAAATGACTCTTTCACCACTGTTGATAAAAATGTGCAATCTAAAGCACCTTACAAAGACTATGGAAGTTTCCTACAAAGTTAAAAAAATATATATATATATACTTATATATGTTATATACTATACACTTATATTGTATGACTCGTCATTCCCACTCCTAAGTATTTACCAATGTTCATACAAAGACTTGTCCACAGACCTTCCAATAGCTGACAGGGAAGCTGCCAAGTTTGGAACTTTTCTCTGATAATTGAACCTACCAGAAACAAGAATACCTTGACAGAGAAGGCAGTTTTATAGTGTTCTTGGTCACACATTTATGCAATTTCTGAAGGGCAGTGGAGATAACTGCCAGGCACAGCACAACCTCTATACAGACAAGAGAACTGTAGAAGTTCATTACTATTCCACTATGAAGTCCCTGGGCACAAAAGTGTTGAACTGAAATCCACAGAGCACTGTGAAAGAGTTCTGACTTGGATGGGGGATAAACCTCGGTGCATTTCTTTTCTATTGCCTCAGTATTACTGCATTGAAGAATTGCTGCTTCTTGTTAGGAGGTTCATTTCATTTCCCATTACTCCCAACTTCATACTCAAAACACTGAGAATTTCAAGTGGAGTATATTGAAGTAGACTTCAGTTACTTTGTATCATTTCTGTGTTCAATTATTTTAATTCTTTCATAACCCTATTGAAGTGCTTTTTTTTTTTTTTTTTTTTTTTTTTTTTTTTTTTTTTTTTTTTTTTTTTTTTTTTTTTTTTTTTTTTTTTTTTTTTTTTTTTTTTTTTTTTTTTTTTTTTTTTTTTACTATAATGAACTACCCTCCTGTGGTTCATTAAAGAATAGATTCCTTATTACACACAAACCAATCAAAGTTACCTCAAACAAATTTACAGAGGAACCGAAGAACCTGGTGGTTGTACTAGCGTCCACTGTGTTGCAGGCAATGGAAGAGCTCTGGTGCTTGTCACCTGAGCATTAATTAAAGGTGGAATGAAATATAAAGATGCAGTGCACGTCATAAGACAAAAGCAGTGTGGAAATTTTAACAGCAAGCAACTTATGTATTTGGAGAAGTATCATCCTAAAATGTGGCTGCGCTTTACTTCAATGATCACAAAAACAACTGTTGCATTCAATGAAACTGGGGTACCTGATGCTACCACCTTAGAAATGGAACTTGAGAAAGCCAGGTGTGGTGGTGCACTCTTGTAATCCCAGTACTTGGGAGGCTGAGACAGGAGGATGCAGGTTCCTGGCCAGCCTCAGCTACTTAGTGAAGCCTTCTGCAACTTAGTGAGACCCTGTTTCAAAATAAAGAATAAAAACTAGGACTGGAGGTATAGCTTGGAGGTAGAATGCCTCTGGGTTCAATCTCCAGTACCAAAATAAATAAATAAATAGGAACATGAGTTGGGCATGGTGGCGCACACTTGTAATCTCAGTATTGGGAGGCTGAAACAGGAGGATTGCAGGTTCATGGCCAGCCTCAGCTACTTAATGATGCCCTCCCCAACTTAATGAGACCCTGTTTCAAAATAAAGAATAAAAAATATGGCTGGGGGTGTAGCTCAAAGGTAGAATGTCTCTGGGTTCAATCCCTAGTACTGTCAAAAAAAAAAAAAAAGGAACTTGAGACAGAACTTAATTTGTTGTTGTATGTATAAGCCAATATGGTGGCTTGTGAGTAAGTCTAATGAAACTTCCATAGAAGTACTGGAAAGCAGTTTTACCAGGCCATGAGCTTGAAAGAATTTCAATGTTTATGTTTGGGTTATGATCAATCAAGTTGGACACTTAGCAAAAGATTCTTGCTGTTCAGCATTTAAAATTTGCTCTCTTGTTGGTGGGATTGTAAATTAGTGTAGCTGCTATGGAGATCAGTGTGGAGATTTCTCAGAAAACTGGGAATGGATCCACCATCTAATCCCGATATACCACTCCTGAGTATCTATCTTTTCAAAGGGACTAAAATCAGAATATTATAGCAATATATGCATATCCATGCTTACAGTAGCACAATTCACAATAGCCAAATTATGGAACCAATCTAGGTTCTATCAACAGATGAATAGATTAGAAAACTATGGGATACACACATAATAAAATTCTCCTCAGCAATAAAGAACAAAATTATGTCATTTGCAGGAAAATGGAAGGACCTGGAGAACATTATGTTACATATAAAGTGAGATTTAGCCAGTCACAAAGTGAAAGGTCATATGTTTCCTCTCATATGTGGAAGCTAGGGAGTAATCAGGGTACAAGGACTTTAGATAATGGAAGAGAAACTCCAGTGGAGCTAGGGAGGTGTGTGTGTGTGTGGGGGGGATTAATATGGAAAAACTTACACTGACCTTATGTGAGATTACCAGTGCCAGTCTTTGTGTTTTTTGTTTTGTTTTGTTTTTGTGGTACTGGGGATTGAACCCAGGGGCATTCTACCTCTGAGCTACACACCAAGCCCTATTTTTTATTCTTTATTTTGAAACAGCGTCTCACTAAGTTGCAGAGGGGCTCACTAAGTAGCTGAGGCTGGCTCCAAACCTGGATCCTCTGGTCTCAGCCTCCCAACTACTGAGATTACAAGCGTGAGTCATCATGCCTGGCTACCAATGCCAATCTTAATATCTTTATGGAAGGGGAAGGAGTGAGGAGGGAAGCTCACCAAAATGTGTGCATATATGTTACTATCATTCTGAACTACATTACAATGTGAGACTATAATGCATCAATAAAAATATATAAAAAATAAAACACAACACGCTTATCATTTGTACCAATAGACCTTTTCTGAAATCATGTGGTATTGAGTTATATCATTAAATCTATTTCCAGCTGGGTATGGTGGCACACACCTACAATCGCAGTACCTGGGAGGCTAAGACAGGAGGTTCACAGGTTCAAAGCCAGCCAGCCTCGGCATCTTTGCAAAGTTCTCAGCAACTTAATGAGACTCTGTTTCCAAATAAAAAAAAAATAAAATAGGGCTGGGGTATAGCTCAGAGGTAAAATGCCCCTGGGTTCAATCCACAGCACTGCCAAAAAAAACAAACAATAAACTATTTTCATGTCAGAATCTTAAAATTTAGAAAGATTAACTGCAAAAATACTTTTATATTTGTAGTATTTTTTGATTCATACAGAATCAAAATTTCAGGAAGTAAGAACACTCTAGATCTTAAGTGATTTTCAAACACAATAGAGCCTACATGGTTATTTGCCTGCTTACTTTATGTTTACATCTTGTACATTCATACCAGTATACATAAGGTTTGCTTAACCATTGGTTGTTTTTCTAAATTTTACCAAGTCTTATGGTGGTTATTTAATGTCATTTTATAAGTCTTATTTTGTGCTGTTATGAGAAACTTCCATTTTGAAAATCTACATTATTACAGAGGCATGTGTTTTTAAAGTTCCCAGAGAAAGTAAGCTTTATAGTTAATGTTGTTTGTACTCTAAGGCAAATCTTAACAGGGAGGGCCTGAAAAAAGAAAGGGAGGTAAAGAATAGGGAGTAATAAAAAAAAAAAAAAGAATGGGGAGTAAATATTTACTAAAAATATTTAAATATTTTTAGTAAAATGCTGCCTTTGTCTCATGCAGAACATGTAGAAAATGCTCTTTAGTAAATATTTTGTTAAAGGTAGAGATGTTTTGTTATTGTAGCTAGAACAATTCTTAAACTTTCTGAAATTCTTGTAATTATTTCCATACTTATCAGTTTACCAACTTTTTTTTTTTTTGAAGTGTGATCTCTTTTTTCCTTCAAATCCCAACCTCTCTTGCAAAACAAGAAGTAGACTTCTGCTAATGAAGTGAGCAGACATCTAATATTTTATATGCCTAACTTAATATCTGGATACCTGATAATTTGTTTTATTATGTAATTGATAAACTGGTGATGAATATTAATGTTAGTTCCACCATATATTTACATTATCTGGGAATGTGTGGTTATGGTTTTATGGAAGAAATAATTTGTCAGTGTTTACCAGCTGTAAAACTTAGTGCAAGAGGTTAAACATCTAAATAAGTAATGAAATGCTTTTATCATTAAAAAAAAAAAAAGAGCTTTGTATACAAATGCCCAGAGTATCTTTTTTGTATGCTAAAATCTGCAAACAATCCAAATGTCACTCAACAGGCAAATGAAAAATGGTGGTATATCCATATAATGAAATACTACTCAGTAATAAAAGATAAAAAAGAACATGGATGTATCTAAAAATAATTATGCTGAGCAAAATAAGCTAGACCAAAAATAATACCTAATGCATAATCCCATTCATATGGAATTCTAGAAATACTTGTATAAGTGACAAAAAGACCCATTCTTTTTGTCAAGGGCTAAAGGGGGAATTACAAACAGGTATTTGTTGGAAACTACTGGGGATTATGCATCTATTTATTATTTTGATTTTATGAGTATAAACATATAAAATTACCAAATTATATATAATTATATATAAAATTACCAATTATATATAATTGCCAATTGTATCTGTAATCAGAATTTTCAGGGAGTCCTCATATATTAGAACACATACAGTTGGTTTGAAATAGATGGGATACTCTAAGCTAGAGAGCTATAGTACTACTAATCAGTATAAATAAAAAAAGTAGTCTAGTTAACTGTAAACTGACCTTTAACTGTTTATAATTTCTGAGCAATCTTCTGATGTTCTTGGAAAGAAAATAAAAAGATGAGTATAAAAATGATCTAAATTATAAAATTTATTCTAACTCTTATTTCTAACAGTATTCTGGGGAAAAGCTCAGTCTGGGGTTATTAGAAACATGTCTCCAGTTATATACGCTCCCATTCCTCTTGTAGTATAAGACTAGCTTAATAGAGAGGAATAAGGTATCTGGTATCAGGAAGCCTCTGGGTCTTGGCAGCTAGAGATAACAGACATTTGTAAGTCAGAAACTATTTATACTTAAAATACGAAGGCTAAAAAGAAGTATTGGTTTTAATTTTCAGATATAATGCCGTAGTAACCTCTTGAGGTACATGTATGTGTGTACACATACCAAGAGAGACGGGAAAAGGAGAGAAGAATGGAAGAGTACTAGTAAGCTTATCAATAATTCTGTTCGCCCACATTCAAGTGCTTTGCATTCTTCTGAATGTAAATAAAAAATAACAGCAACGCCATGAATAAATGAGTATTTACAAATGCATATCTTTAACAACTCCACAATACTGATTCCATTTCAAGGTATATACCCCAACCAAGACAAGTTCTTATACATTCAAAACAAGATTGTCCAAAATAATAAAATACAGAAAAAAAGCAAAAACCAATTAATAAAATTAATGTAGACTGTGGTATAGCCATACAATAACTAGCAGTGAAAATTAATAAACCAGAGCTCCACACAGTGGTGAGTTTTAATGACGAATACACATAGTATATCATATGTAAAGTTCAAAACCAGGCAACATCAAATTATTTTTTATTTACATATAAAAATTTTAAAAATCCAAACCATGAGATTATTCATCATGCAAATAATTCAAGTACAGATAATCTGGTTTAATAGAGAAGATGTGAGAGGAGGGGCTGAGATTAAGATAGAATAAAAATAACTAATTCTAATGAGTGGCAGTTACACAGATATTCATTTTATTGTGCTTTAAACTGAGTATATTTTATGCGGTTTTTTATTATATAACTCACAATAAACAAGATGACACTCTAAACACAGTCCTAACTTGCCAAAAGGAATGAGATTTATATTATGTCCATTATAAATGTATCCTCTTAATGTATGAACAGAGAACATTTGGACTCATTAGACATTTAGCTAACCTTCCTATAGGAGCTACATTACAGAATTCAAGAATTACAGTGTATAATGAAAATATCAGGATGCACCTTGAAGGAAATACTACAATTCTTGTTTCTTATGTTTCCTGAAAGTAAACCCATGAATTAAATAAACCAGCTGAGATACATATGCCACATATACAAGTTTGCTTAACATATAAACTTAGCAATTTATTTAATGTGAAGGCAAGAAGACACACTATTATCTGTATGTTTACTACCATACCCTTCTCTCTGAATTCACTACCTCACAGCCACTCAGATCTGAACTTTTTTTTCTTCTTCTTCTTTTTGTCTTGGTACTGGAAATTGAATCCAGGGGCATTCCACCTCTGAGCTATACCACCAGCCCTTTTATTTTGAAACACTCGCTAAGTTGCTGAGGCTGGTCTTGAACCTGTGATCCTCCTGCTTTAGCCTCAGCCTCTGAAATATGAGATAAGATACACACTGCTGTGCCTGGCTCCTAAAAAGGCCTACCCAAAATTAAGGGTGGAAGATAAGGAAGTTTTTTGTTTGTTTGTTTTGAGGCATTGGGGATATACTGAGCTATACCCCCAGCCCTATTTTTAATTCTTTATTCTGAAACAGGGTCTCACTAAGTTGTGGAGTGCCTCACTAGGTAGTTGAGGCTGGCGGAGAACCCGGATTCTCCGGTCTCAGCCTCCCAAATGCTGGGATTACAAGCGTGCGCCACCATGCCTGGCTTTTTAAAAATAACTTCTAACAAGTCACTTTCTTGCTGGGTGTGGTGGTGCACTACTGTAATCCCAGTATTTGGAAGGCTGAGACAGGAGGATAGCAGGTTTGAAGACCAGCCTCTGCAACTCAGTGACTCTTCAGCAATTTAGCAAGACCTTGTTTCAAAACAACACAACAAACAAAACAAAACAACAAAAGTTCCTTGGCGCTAAAATGCCCGTGGATTCAACCCCCAGTACCATACAAAAAAAAAAAAAAGTCACTTTCTTAAACTACATTGATTATACCATAAAAAAGAAACAAATTTTGGGTTGTACAGACATAAAGAGTTTGTAAGTAAATAATAAAAACAATAGAAAAAAAAGTTTTTGACAACTTCAAAAACCATGATTTGAACAAAATCTAACCATCTCATAGTAATTCAATTTAATAAAAAGTATCTTGAATTGTTAAGTCTCAGGTAACAGAAGAATATGAAGAAATATAGTTATCCAGTTAAACAAGATCAAAGAGTCTAAGACAACTAAAATTTATCTTATTGTAAATACCATATTTGTTCATGCTCATATTTGCAATATCAAACAAAATCACTACCAATCATACAAGTATAATATTATTGTTAGTGATTTTTCCCAATGTGTAGGATTTTGATTAGAGTGTGCAATGATGGGCAAATACTATGGCTCGACATATTAGAAGTAATTTTAATTGCAAGGCCTAACTGGTAGAAACTATTGTTTCTTCTGAATTCCTACATGTACAAATATTGTAGAATAGGAAGCCGTGGTGGCACATGCCTGTAATCCCAGTACTTGGGAGGCTGAGACCGGAGGATCGGGGTTTGCGGACAGCCTCAGTTATTATAATGAAGAGAGAAATAAAAATAGAAAAGGAAACTATATAGTTGAAAATGTCATACATAAAATTAAAAATTCACTGGACAGGATTAATAGTAGGTTAGACTCCATAAAATAAATTATTAAGTAAGAAAATAAGAACAGAAACTGATCAAAGCTGAGGCATGAGGCCACAAGGACAGAAAAAACAGTTTGAGTTTTGAGTAACCCTTATTCAAAATACTTGGAACCAGAAGTATTTCAGGTTTAACATTTTTCTTTTTTCATTTTGGAGTATTTGCATACACATAATGAGACATCCTAGAGATAGGACTCAAGTCTAAACACAAAATTCACTTATAGTTCATATATACACAGCTTGAAGATAATTTTATACAATATTTTTGTTGTGTCTTCATTTTGACAACTCATCACACAAGTTCAGGTGTGGAATTTCCCACTTGTGGCATAATGAAGGTAGTTTTAAAGCTTTAGATTTTGGACATATCAGGTTATGGATTCGTGGATTAGAGATGCTCCACCTTATACAGTGATTGGAATCTGAGAAGGGGATAAAGAATGGGGCAGATGTAGAAAAGCCATGAATGATAAAAACTAAGCATGATCTTGCAAATCTGAGAAACTCAATGAACCCAAACCAGTATAAGTACTAAGAGAATAAAATCAAACTATAATCTACTGGAGAAAAAAGATAAAGGGAAAATCTTTAAGGCCACCAGAAACAACAACAACAACAAAAAAAAAAAAAAAAAAAAAAAAAAAAAAAAAAAAAAAAAAAAAAAAAAAAAAAAAAAAAAAAAAAAACACATTATACATAGGAAACCAACAAAAAAGAATGACAGAAACATTGCAAGTCAGAATACAGACCTTGCAAGAGAATGAAAGAAAAAACAATAGTCAACAAAGTCTATACCCATGAAAATATCCTTCAAAAGATATTTCTAGGCAGAGAGGTAACAGTTTGTTACCAGATCTTCACCACAAAAGAATACTTTGGGATGAAAGAAAAAAATTCCAAATGGGCAGTCTAATGTACACAAAGGAATAAGCAAGGTCCTAGATGGTAAATATACATGACATTTCCCTCTAATTAAAATTTTTATTTAGAAGAAACAAAACTCTTTAAAGCAAATAGTAACAAATACTGTAAGGATTCTAATATAGATGTAAAATATATGCCTATTATAGTGCAAAGAATAGGAAGAGGGAAGAAGAACACTGTTAAAAGGATTTTATTTTGTATGTGAGGTGCCACGTTAATACTTGTAGATTGTGACATATTAAAAATCCGTACCTTTAATCATAGACTAGCCTCTAAAAAATGCAACAAGGAGGTATAGCTTCAAAAGTCGATAGAAAAAATACAAAAATACTCATTTACTTTATAATTTGGCAGTAATTTTTTAAAAAATGGAGCATAGATGGGATGAAAAGAAAACAAACTCAAGGTGCAGTACTTAAATCCAAATGCATTGATAATTACACTGAATGTAAATGGCTTAAACACTCCAAGTGAAAAGGCAAAACAGACTAGATGAAAACAGAACTAATAAATTTTTTTTTTGCTTTTGGCAGTGCTGGGCATCAAGCCCAGGGTCCCACGCATGCTGGGCAAGCACTCTGCCTCGAGCTATATCCTTAGCCCAGGAATGCACTTTAAACAAAAGACACAGGTTAAAAATAAAAGGAAGCCTGGCGTGGTGGCGCATGCTTGTTTTCCCAGTACGTGGGAGGCTGAGGTTGGAGGATCCAGGTTCCCGGTCAGCCTCAGCTACTTAGTGAGACCCTGTTTCAAAAATAAGGAATAAAAAATAGGACTGGGGGTGTAGCTCGGAGGTAGGATGCCCCTGGATTCCATCCCCAGTACCGAAAAAACAAAACAAAACAAAACAAAAAAACCCAACAATAACAAAAAAACAAAAAGAAACATTTCCTGATGATAAAAGTAGTTGTAAGCCTAAAAATGATTGAGAATACAATGTGTTACTGAGAATGTGGTACACTGGAATTGTCATATATTGCTGGTCAGAATGTAAAATAGATAACAAGTGCTTTGAAAAGACTAGTTTGGTAATTTCTTTAAAAGTTAAACATATACTTATAGTGTGACCTGCAATTTCAGCTCCAGTTGTTTCTACTCAAGAGAAATATAAATATGTCTGCAAGAACACTTATAAACATTCATAGTAGCTTTCCTTGTAATAGTAAAAAAATAAAAATAGTCCAATGTCCATTCACAGGTGAAAGGATAAATTATGGTGTACAATGAACAAGTGATACAAACAACAACATGGATGAATCTCAAAGATATATTAAGCAAAAACAAAACAAAACAAAACAAAAACCCACCAAACCAAAAAAAGATACAAAAGAAATACATTCAATGATTTCACTCATATGAAAGTCTGGAATAAGCAAAACCATTCTGCAGTAATAGAAAAAAGAGCAATGGTCATCTAAGAGAGAAGATAAAAAATTGCAAAGGGCCATGAACAGGGTCATCAGTCATCCTGATTTGCCTGGGACTATCTCAGCAAATCCTCAGTCCTGGACAAATTAGGATGTTCGGTCATGCCAGGCTATCAAAAGGTACAATTCTGAAAAGTGGAAATGACCTAAATATTTTTTCTTACTGTGAATGTATTTTGAGAAAAAATTATTGACATACAGTAATTTTACATATTTATGGGGGCAGTAAGAGATAATTCAATACATGTACATACACTATGTAATGATAAAATTAGGGTAATCATCTCCTTAAATGTTTACTATTTCTTAGAGGTGGGAACCTTCAAACTTTTCTCTTCTGGTTCTTTATATACCATATTTTCTTCATGCACTCATCTGTTGACAGATACCTCAAATAATTTCATATCTTGGGCTATTATGAATAGTGCTGCATTAAACATGGAAGAGTAGCTATCTTTTTGATATACTGATTCTATTTCTTTAGATATATACCCAATAGTGGGATAGCAGAATCATACAGAAGCTCTATTTGGTAGCTTGTTGAGGAATCTTCAGACTTTTTTCTATAATGGCTATGCTATTTTACATTAACATCTACAGTTTATAAGAGTTCCTCTAGCCAGGTATGGTGGTTCACATCTATAATACCAGTAATTTGGGAGGCTGAGATAGGAGGATTGCAGGTCAGCCTTAGCAACTAAGTGAGACTCTCAGCAACCCAGTGAGAACCTGTTTCAAAACAAAAAATAAAAAGGGATAGGGGTGTAGCTCAGAGGTAGACTGTCCCTGGGTTCAATCTCCAGTACCAAAAATAAATAAAAAGTAAAAATAAAAATATAAAACAAAAGTTCCTCTTTCTTTGCATCTTTTCTCAGCATTTCGTTTTGTTTTTGTCTTTCTGATTATAGCCATTTTACCTGGGGTAAGATGGTATCTCATTGTGGTTTTGATTACTATTTCCCTGATAAGTAATGGTTTTTATATTTCATATACTTTTTGGACGTTTGAAATTTCTATTCAGTTCATTTGCCCATTTAAAAATCTGATATTCTTTTTTTGCTGTTGACTGTTATGTTTCTTATATATTCTGGATGTTAATCCCTTGTTGGATAAATAATTTACAAATATTTCTTCTCATTCTGCAGTTTGTCTTCATGTTGTTTCTTTTGCTGTGCTGTGCAGAAGCTTTAGTTTGATATAATCTCATTTGTCTATTCGTGCTTTTATTGCCTTCACTTTTAGACTTTCACTTAAATGTAGCAAAGAACAGTATTAAAAAAATAAGCATAAGCTGTGCATACCTCTAATCCCAGTGACTCAGAAAGTTGAGATAGTAGGATCGCAAGTACCAGGCCAGCCTGGTGAACTTAGCAAGACCCTGTCTCAAAATAAAAAATAGAAAAAGCTTGGATATAGCTCAGTGGTAGAGTGACTCTGGGTTCAATCCCTAGTATGGGGACACAGATAATGTAAGGTGAAAGTGTTATATTACACTGGAGTGACGAAGAGATTCAGGAAAAGTCCTGAAGGAAAGACAAGCGCTGATTTTACTTAAGGAATCTAGGACATACAGTCAGAAGCATATTCTATGCACACTAGGAGTGAAGGTGAAAAATAACATGCTAGGACAGAATAATGATTAGATGACAATATTAATAGTTAAAAATAAGCAAGGGATCCAGGCACGGTGGCACATACTTGTAATCCCAGTATCTGGAAGGCTGAGACCGGAGGATCCAAGTTTGCGGCCAGCCTCAGCTACTTAAGAGAGACTCTCCGCAACTTAGTTAGACCCTGCTTCAAAATAAAGAATAAAAAATAGAACTGGGGGTGTAGTTCAGAGGTAGAATGCCCCTGGGTTCAATCCCCAGTAAAACACATACACACCCACCCACCAAGTGAAAGGCTATGAAGAGCAAAGACTCTGCATGTATGACCACCTATAACTGATACAACAAATAAATAAAATTTTAATGAATCAACTATCCTATTTCAACTTTTGGCTGTGTCTTTAGGTTTTTTTGTCTTTTTTTTCCCCTCAAAATGTACTCTGAGGACATACATTTAAAATTTATTTCTAGATTTTCTAAAAACGAGTCCCTGTATGACTTAACAGATTAAACAATATAAATGTTTTATGTGCTCTTTTATAAGTATGCTATCTCAACACAATAAAAGAAGTAGGAGAAATGTTAAAAAAAATATGCTATCAATAGGAAAAGAATGTATTCTCACCTATTAGTAGAATTTTTGATTTTTCTATTTGTGCATGTTTTCTTTTACCCACCATTCCAGAACATCATGGGGGTGGGTAATAGAAAGATCCAAAGAATCAGAAATAAGTTTGCTATATCCCTTTAAGGATGCTGTTCATCTCTTTAGAATAAATAAATCATTTCAGTTGTACCTAGTCTCATCTACATTTTTTGTAATATTTTTTACATTTACTTCAAAATTTATCCAGATACTAAGGAATATCAAATCAGAAATTATGAATTGATAATTATTGTCTTTAAAGAAAACAAAGCCAGAGCCAGGCGTGGTGGCGCACGCTTGTAATCCCAGCATTCGGGCTGAGACCGGAGGATCCGGGTTCGAGACCAGCCTCAGCTACCAAGTGAGGCACTCCACAACTTAGTGAGACCTGGTTTCAAAATAAAGAATAAAAAAAAAAAAAAATAGGACTGGGGGTGTAGCTCAGAGATAGACCGCCCCTGAGTTCAATCCCCAGTACCGCAAAAAAAAAAAAAAAAAAAGAAAGAAAGAAAGAAAACAAAGCCAAAGGAAGTATCTGACAAAAGCTCTGAATCAGGTTTCTTCCACAGGATTGCTCTTTAATAGCTCAACACCAGAGGCCGCCAAACTTCAGCAATAGAGCTGCAAGTGTGAAATAAATAAATTCATATTTAAACAGGTTATTCCTCTGCTTATTAAAGTCCTCCAGTGGCTTCCAGTCTCCTATAAACTAATGTGATCTGGCTACTGCTCATAGCTTCAGACTTCTTTTTCCTGATAAACTCATACCTCAATAAACCCCATCATTCACAATCTTAAAATTCCAACCATAAAATAAAACACATGATAGATCTGATTTCACTAAGTACTTAGCCATTCCTCTCTTCACTCTAATATTTTCCATGTTCAAGATTCAGCTCAAGGTTTATCTCTCTTATAAAGCATTTCCAGACATACTACCTCAAATGGAAAGCTTCAACCTTTGTCCAATGTTTAAATTTCTGGGATAATTCCCGCCTTACTTCTATTGCCCTTGGTTTTCCCCTACTTCTCTCTATCCATCTTTGAACTCTTTAAATGCAAGGGTCCTCTATGTTCTAAGTCCAAGACCTAGCAAAAATTGGTCACTAAATCAATACATGTAGTTAAGGTGTTATGTACCTTAAAAGACTAAAGGGATGTATGGCTAGGCCAAAATAATAAATTCAATTAGGAGCTTTTTAAATAAGTGAAGAAACTTATATAACACAATAACATGCCAAAACTACTGTACATCCAATTAAACTTTTAACTTTTTTTTTAACTAAAAGAACTGAATATTCAATTTGGAATCAGGTTGTTTGCCTATATCCTAAGCTTGACAAACCTGTACTAGTCTTTATTTTGGGGGGGGGGGGTAACTGGGGATTGAACCCAGAGGCATTCTACCTCCGAGCTACACCCCCAGTCCTACTTTTTATTCTTTATTTTGAAACAGGGTCTTACTAAGTTGCAGAGAGCCCCACTAAGTAGCTGAGGCTGGCCACAAACCCAGATCCTCTGGTCTCAGCCTCCCAAGTAGTGGGATTATAAGTATGCATCACCATGCCTGGCTTAAAAGAACAAGTCTTCTAATGATTTACTACACATTTTTACTACTGGAATTTCTCTAAAATTTACAGGGTTTTCTTTTTTAAATCTATGAGATGCAAGTAACTAAAATGATGAGCTCTCAATAAAGACCGTTTTATCAAATTTCTACCTCTCTCATACAGGACAGCAATTTTGGTCTATGAAAACTCTTTTTCTTGTGGTCTAACGTTTTCCTCTTGGAGTCACCTTCCAATTTTCAAAAGCCAGGTAATAAAAAGCTATAGTAGCAACAATATTGGTCTTTAAACTCCATTAAGAATTCAGTGAAAAGAGCAGTATTTTTCAGGTTGAGAACAACCAGAGAATCTGGGTTAAGTGGTTATTCATTCAGCCCAGGGGTGAACTAGTAGTACAGATGATCCCCTTATATGACCATGCTCTATTTCATTCACTCTTTCTCATCATCTGTTGCTTAATACAAGTTGCTTGCTCCTCCCTCCCTTCTATGAGGGCAGGCAGGAGTGGGAGATACAAATATAGGAAGCCTTCTAGACTCCTTTGCACACCCATGATAGAAGTTTATTGCATTCCTTAAAATATGATTGAAATACCCAAGCTACCTCACCAATAACTTCATAGGTAAATGTTCTAATTCAGTTTTTTTAATGTGTGTATACAGTGCAGAATGATTAAATCAGACTAGTTAGCTTATCTATTTCCTTAAATACTTATTGCTTATTTCTAATTCCAACTTCATAGCCTTTGACCGATGTTTCCCATTCCACCCACCACCCATTCTCAAGTAATCACCAATCTATTCTCTGATTCTATGAGTTCAATTGTTCTAGACTCCACAACTAAGTGAGAACATAGGGTTTTTTGGCTTTCTATGCCTAGATTATTCTACTTAGCATATCTTCTAGTTTCATTCGAGTTATTGCAAATGGCAGAATTTCTTTCTTTTTTAAGATGGGATGGTATTCGATTATATACTTAAGCCATTCTTCATTCATTCATCCACTGATGAATATACTCCCTATGTCTGCTATTGTAAATAATGCTGCAATGTTTCAAATACTTAGTATATGTACCCAGAAGTGGGATTGCTGGATCACACTGTAATTCTATTTTTAGTGTTTTGAGAAACCTCCATATAATTTTCCATAATGTCTATACTAATTTACATTCTCAGCAACAGAATACAAGGGTTCACTTTTCTACATATGAATTTTGTATATATTTTGAGGTAGGAAGTCCAACTACTACTTTGTTTCCTCTACTTTCTTCCTCTTCCTCTTCCCCCTCCCCCTCTTCCTCTCCTTCCTTCTCCTTCTTCTTGCATATGGATATCTGGTTAAGCATACTTTGTTGAAAATACTATTCTTTCCCCAGTGAACTGTCTTGGAATCCTTATAAAAATCATGTGATAAATGTAATGTATAAACCTCTACATTTGTAAAGGTTTATTTCTGGGTTCTCTAATCTATATGGTTACCTTCATGCTCTTACTACATCTCTAGCTGTGTATAGGTTTTGAAAATGGGATGTGAGTCCTTCAACTTTATTCTTTTTTTTTTCAAGATTGTTTGGCTTTCTGTTTTTCCTGAATAAAATGTTACAGGTGAAAACAAGTCCCCTCCTTCCCTCAAAAAAAGGTGACTACTGTTTTGATTATGCAAACTATTAAACATAAAGTGAAAAATTATTTCTTGTTTGATACATACTCATAGGAGTCAAAAGACCTCCCCCCCACCCCCCTCCTTGGTAAATCTCAAAGTGATATGCTTAGCTTAAGAAAGTATAAAATAGGAAGGAGGATACACGAATCCCTTGGGTTAAAAAAAATTACTAACATCTTTGTACTAGGGACTGAACCCAGAAGCATTCTACCTCCAAGCTATACCCCCCAACCCCTTTAATTATTTGTTTTGAAACAGGGTCTCACTAAGTACCTGAGGCTGACCTCAAACCTGCAATTCTCCCATCTCAACCTTCTGGGTACTGAGATTGCAAGCATGGACCAGCATACCCAGAAACACTGTATTTCTTCAAAAATACCATTCCTTTTGCAAAATATACATACAAAAATTCTGTGCACATATCATCCAGTTCTTACTTCCTTTGAGAACCACTAACACAATAGTTCTTTGTAATACTACAAGCCAAGATTTGATTTCTTTCATATTTTCTTTGTATTCTATATGTCAAAAAACCAATAAAGATTTTGTGTTATAAATATGAAAAAGAGAAGGAAGATGGCGACATAGAGGGAGACAGGGTGTTCCAGTGCTCTGAGACTCAGAACTCAACTACTGAGTTCTGAAAAAGGAAAGGAAGATGGCGACATAGAGGAAGACAGGGTGTTCCAGTGCTCTGAGACTCAGAATTCAACTACTGAGTTCTTGAAAACAGAAGAAAAACAGCAAAAAACTCAACAAAACAACAAAATTGAAATGTGGTTGAATAAAAGCCAGAAGAGAGAGGAGAGAATAGTAAAGCACTTCACATGTCACACCTGGTGAACGGTGGTGGTGGTGGTGGTGGTGGCGGCGGCAGTGCCATCTTGGCCAGGTAGCACCAGGGCCAGCACTGTGGCTCCCAGAGACTTCAATACACTATTCACACCACTAGATCGATCCTCCAGACAAAAGATGAGTAAAGACTCTTCAGATCTAAAGAACACTATAAACCAAATGGAACTAATAGGCATATACAGAATATTTCAGCCAGCAACAGCTAAATACACATTCTTCTCAGCTGCCCATGGAATCTTTTCCAAAACAGACCATATCTTGGGCCACAAAGGAAGCACAAGCAAATTCAAAAAATTTAATATAATTCTCCGCATCTCCTCAGATCACAACAGAAAGAAGTAGAAATCAAAAACAAGAAGACCAAAGCAAATTACATAAATATATGGAGACTGATATAATCTTGAATGAAGGCTGGATCAGAGAAGAATTAAGGGGAAAAAGTTTTAAAAATTCTGGAATTAAATGAAAATAGAGACATGACCAACCCAAATCTATGGGACATGTTGAAGGCAATGTTGAGAAAAATTTATAGCACTAAGTGCCAACATAACAAAAACAGAAAGTTACCAAATAAACAATCTAACGACACACCACAGGACCTAGAACATCAGGAACAGACTAATCCCAAAGCCAGTAGAAGGTAGGAGATAATTAAAATCAGGGCAGAAATCAATGAAATAGAGAATAATAAAAAAAAAAAATCAACGAAACAAAAGGTGATTCTTTGAAAAGATTAACAAGACTGATAAAACCCTAGCCAACCTAACCAAAAGAGAATCAACCCAAATTATTAAAATCAGAAATGAAAAAGGAGATATCACCACAGACAGTAGAGAAACTCGGAGGATCATCAGAAACTATTTTGGAAATTTATACTCCAATAAACTGGAAAACATGGAAGAAATAAACGGATTTCTAGACACATACAACCTACCTAAATTGAACCAAAAGGACATAGAAAACCTAAACTGATCAATAGCAAGCAAAGAAATAGAAACAGAAATAAAAAGCCTGCCATCAAAGAAAAGCCCAGGCAGGTCCAGACAGATTTCCAGCTGAATTCTATAAAACCTTTACAGATGAAGTAGTCCGAATACTTCCCAAGTTATTCTGTGAAATTGGAAGAGATATAAATTCTTCCAAACTCTTTCTATGAGACCAGTATCATATTAATATCAAAAACCAAATAAAGATACCTCAAGAAAAGAAAACTACAGATCAGTATCATTGATGAACATAGATGCAAAAATTCTAAACAAAATACTTATCATGGGCATTCCAAACCACATCAAGAAAATACACCATGTACACCATGACCAAGTTGGTTTCATCCCAGGAAAGCAAGGCTGGTTCAATATATGCAAATCAATACATGTCATTCACCACATATATAGAACTAAGGACAAAAATCACATGATCATCTCAATAGATGCAATAAAAGAATTTGACGAAATCCAACACCCATTCATATTAAAAACATGGTAGTAAACCAGAGCAGAAGAAATGTATGTTAACATCATTAAGGCAATATATAATAAACCCAAGCCAACATCATAATGAACAGGGAAAAACTGCAAGAATTCCCTTTAAAATCAGGAACAAGACAAGAATGCCCACTATCATCACTCTTTTTCAATATATTTGAGACTCTTGCCAGAGCATTAAGACAAGAGGATATCAAACGAACTCAAATAGGAAAAGAATAATTAAAAGTATCTTTATTTGCAGATGACATGATACTATCTCTAGAAGACGCAAAATACTCAACCAAAAGACTACTAGAGCAGATTAACAAATTCAGCAAAGTAGCGGAAAAAAAAAAAAAAAAAAATCAACCTAAAAATATCAGTAGCTTTTCTATATGCCAACCATGCATCCACTGAGAAAGAAATCCAGAAAACAATCCCATTCACATAACCTCAAAACCAATAAAATACCTAGGAATTAACCTAACCAAGGAGGTAAAAGACCTCTACAATAAAAATTATTGAAATACTAAAGAAAGAGACTGAGGAAGAGCCCAGAAGATAGAAAGATCTCCCTTGCTCTTAGATAGGCAGAATAAATATCAAAATGGCCATTCTACCAAAAGGGATCTACAGAGCCAATGCAATCCTTATCATCAAACTACCAATGTCATTCTCCACAGACCTAGAAAAATCAGTCATAAACTTCATAAGGAAAAACAAAAGATCCAGAATAGCCAAAGTAATTCTCAAATAAGAACCATGCAGGAGGCATCACAATTCCTACTTCAAATTATACTATAGAGCTACAGGAATAAAAACAGCATGGTACTGGTGCAAAAACAGACACAGACCAGTGCAACAGAGTAAAAGATACAGAAACAAACCCACATACTTAGAGCCAATTGATTTTTGACAGCTTTTTCAACAAATGGTGTTAGGAAAACTGGTTATCCATTTGTAGAAAAATAGAACTAAATCCTTACCTCTCATCGTGCACAGGAGTCAACTTGAGATGGATCAAAGACCTGGATGTTAGACCAGGACTGTGAAGCTGGTATAAGAGGGCATAGGTCCAACACTTCAACATATAGGCACAGGAAGAAACTTCCTCAACAAGACCCCCAAAGCTCAGTAAATTAAAACAAGAATTATTAAGTGAGATGACAATAAACTAAAAAAGTTTCTGCACATCAAAGGAAACCAAGAGTTTAAAGAGAGGAAGCCTATGGAATGGGAGAAGATCTTCGCCAGCTATCCTTCTGGTAAAGGACTAATATCTAGAATATATAAAGAACTTAGAAGACTCTACATTAAAAAAACAAATAACCCAACCAAGAAATGGGCAACTGAATTGAATAGACATTTCACAAAAGAGACACAAATAGCCAATAGGTACATGAAAAAATGTTCAACTTCATTAGCAATCAGGGAGATGCAAATCAAAACTACATTGAGATTCTATCCAACCCCAATCAGAATGGCAATCATCAAGAAGTCAAAAAACAATAAATGTTGACAAGGATGTGTGGAAATAGGAACTCTTCTGTACTGTTGGTGGGACTTCTGCTATGGAGATCAGTGTGAAGATTCCTCAGAAAACTATAAATTGATCCACCATATGATCCAGCTATACTACTCCTGGGTATCTTTCCAAAGAAGTTGAAACCAGAGAACTATAGTAATATATGCATACCCATGTTCATAGCAGCAAAATTCACAATAGCCAAATTACGGAACCAACCCAGGTATCCATCAACAGATGAATGAATTACAAAACTATAGGAAATACAAACAATGGAATTCTGCTCAGCGATAAAGAATAAAATAATGTTAAATGGAAGGACCTGGAGAATATTATGTTATGTGAGATTAGCCAGCCACAGAAATTGAAGGGGCATGTTTCCTCTAATATGCACAAGCTTGGGAGTAATTGGGATACCAGGGGACTCCAGATAATGCAGAAGAAAACTTACTGGAGCCAAGGAAGTGATCTAAGTAAAGAGGAGGGAGAAGACTGAGGTTCATTAATGGAAATACTAGCACCGTCTATGTGTACATATGTGAATACACTAACATCAATCCCAGTACCTGTATTGGGAAGGGGGAAAATGAGGGAGGGCATCAAATGCTGTGTGCATGTATGTCACTGTCAACATGATTTACATTATGATGTGAGACTATAATGTACCAATAAAAGCGTAACAAAAATATGAAACAGCATTTGGTATGCTTTTAAAACCTAGGGTTTTGTAGAAGGGTAAATGCACCCTTCTACAAAACTGCTGTTTATGTTTTTATACTACTAAACTGTTAACAATTATTGCTCTCAAAATCTTAACATTTTGTTGCAAAAAAAGTAGAGGTTACTTAATAAATATTGTCCCCCTGGGTACTTTATAGATTATGTCAAAAATGGTGAAAATAAGACTGAACTGTACTTGAAATAAAAAGAATTGACTATTATACTCTTGATTGCATTAGTTGAAGCAGAATAAAACCTAGTCTAATGAGATTTCAAACTGATATATTCATTACAGTAAGATTTGGGGGTTGCTTCCTATATAAAAATTAGTTACCATTTTTTTTTTTTTGCATTGGGAATTGAACCCATGAGCATTCTACCTCTAAGCTACAACCCCAAGCACTATTTTATTCTTGTTTTAAAACAGGATCTCACTAAGTTGATGAGAGTCTCACTATTTTCCGAGGCTGTCCTCAAACCTGCTTCTCATGTCTCAGCCTCCCAAGTACTGGGATTACAAACATGTACCAGCATGCTTGGTCAAGTTTTTATAGACATATACTAAGTAATATACTAGACATATACTAAGTAATAAATATGACTCTATGGGTTCTGAATATCAAATTGACATTTAGGATCATATTGTTTCCTCTAAAGTTCTTATATTCCAAGAACAGATGATATTAATTTAGCTAATGATGAATCAGATTCCATTACCCCACCTCTCCTGGATATGGTGGTGGTGATAATAAGAGTCCTTTCTAGGATTAATAAAAGGATTAAGTGTGGGAATGAATATAACGTGATTAGTTTAGTGTTTGGGGCAGGCAAAGTAAGGTCTCACTGAATAACAGCTTTTGTGAATAGCAGTAGTTTCTTAATATTTGAAAATAGGAAATTCTGAGGAACTAGGAATTCACTGATTCCTTTGTTTAAATTTAACCACAATCATCAAATTAAAAGATTAAGAAAACACTGTTTAAACAAACATTTGTAACAAAATATGGCTTTCTTGACTCTGTTTTGCTTGTTTGCTAAACAGAGTTCCAGTATAAAACAAACGAAAGCATCCATTTCTTCCTAGTTCCTGTGATTACAAAAAGACATGATTGCTTAAAAACAAAAACCACTATTCCAGAACAGTAAAAAACAAAAATGAAAATAATCTCCTTTTCCCCTCCTCTTAATTTCACTCTCCACTGGTAAAAATTTGAAAGCTCTTCTAAGTCTTTTATTACTGATAGGCACCATAAGAAATGAAGTCCATTTACTAGGCTACAAAAGTATAACTAAAAGATTATTGTTATTGTTATTATGATGCTGGGGATTGATGCCAACTCCTTATGCATATTAGGAAAGTACTTTTTACCTGTGAGCTACATTCCCAGTCCTTAAAAGATTATTTGTATCACCTTGTGTTCTATCTTCAAATTTCTCTTAATAGGTTTGGTTAAAGGTAAGATTTTAGTAGTTCTTACCTATGTAAGTGCTATCCATACAAATATCTAAATTAATTATTACTGAGAAAACTAAACCATAGTTTAATAAAATTGTCTTACAAAAGAAAGCAACTTTATATGAAAAATTTGTCATTGCAAATAATATAAATACCAATATGTTCAATGTTAGGCTATTCTAGAAGAAACCTACCAAGCTTAAAGGCCACTTAATACAACTATGGAAGCTACTGAAATTCTATCATTAAGAGGTAGGACTTTCACCAATTCTGCCCTAAAACTTTTCCATTCATTCAAAAGCAATGGTCAAATTATTACCAGAACATACATTAATGTTTGAGATAATTGAAAATATATTTCTAGGAATACTAATATATTTAAAATTTTTTTTAAAAAAGGTTATCTTCCCAACTTTTGGTTTTATTAAAATTTAAATCAAGAAACTGAACACTTTGGGACTAGAACTAACCTTCCTTTACTTGAAATTTATGGTTTAAAATTTGGGGCTGGGGCAAGAAAAACTATCAGTAAAATCTACAACATTCTCAGATCCAGATCTTCCTAGATTGCTTCAACTTCAACTCATTTGGGCAATTTGTGGGATACTTGTCATTTATATAAGAAAATTAATGAACAAACATCAAGAAGTCAGTGTACGATGTAAATTTCTTTTCAAAAGTAACAGTATATTACTTCCCCTTAATATTATTCTTTGCAGAATTATGAAATTCAGAAATAATCATATGAAATCTATGTAGACATTAAAATATACTTTTTGATATAGGAAGTATTCAAAAGTAATTATTTAGTAAGAAATATACAAATGTAAATGTAAGATGGCATTTTTATCTAAACTTATCAATCTAATGTTGGAAGTATTAAAGAAAACACTGGAAAATCATCAGTCAGCAATTAACGAAAAGATTCTTTCATTAGATGAAAGATAAATCTGCATGACCTCTAAGGAAATTTTTAATTTTATGAATCTATGACAATTTTGAGAAATCAGATAAGGCCCAAACTGAAATCTTAGTGAACCCATCTAGTGGTTTAAATATAGATACAAGAGTTCTGAAAGGTTA